>ML101993.1:3526-113428 GCA_003697995.1 Taxidea taxus jeffersonii | reverse complement strand
CTGCTTTCAGGATTTTCTCTTTGTCGCTAAGACTTGTAAATTTTACTCTTAGATGGTGGGGTGTGGACCGATTCCTATTGATTTTGAGGGGTGTTCTCTGCACCTCCTGGATTTTGATGCTTGTTCCCCTTGCTATATTAGGGAAATTCTCTACAATAATCCTCTCCAGTATACCTTCTGCTCCTATTTCTCTTTCTTCTTCTTCTGGAATCCCAATTATTCTAATGTTGTTTCGTGTTATGGTATCACTTATCTCTCGAATTCTCCCCTCGTGGTCCAGTAGTTGTTTGTCTCTCTTTTGCTCAGCTTCTTTTTTCTCTGTCATTTGGTCTTCTATATCACTAATTCTTTCTTCTGCCTCATTTATCCTAGCAGTAAGAGCCTCCATTTTTGATTGCACCTCATTAAACCTTTTTTTATTTCAACTTGATTAGACTTTAGTTCTTTTATTTCTCAAGAAAGGGCTTTTATTTCTCCTGACAGGGTTTCTCTAATATCTTCCATGCCTTTTTCGAGCCCGGCTAGAACCTTGAGAATCATCATCCTGAATTCCAGATCTGACATATTACCAATGTCTGTATTGATTAGGTCCCTAGCCTTCGGTCCTGCCTCCTGTTCTTTTTTTTTGTGGTGAGTTTTTCTGCCTTGTCATTTTGTCCAGATAAGAATCCGCTGTTCTCCTTGTTAAGTGAACTTGGTCTTGGCTGGATTTCTTGTTGATCTTCTGGGGGAGGTGCCTGTTGTAGTGATTCTCAAGTGTCTCTGCCCCAGGTGGAATTGCACCGCCCTTACCAGGGGCCACGCTAAGTAATCCTCTCAGGTTCGCTTTCAGGAGCTTTTGTTTCCTGAACACTTTCCGTAGAGTTCCGGAGGACGGGAATGAAAATGGCGGCCTCCCAATCTCTGGCTCGGAGGAGCCGAGAGCTAGGGGCCCCCGTCTTCAGTGTGCCTTCAGAGAAAAGCGCTTAATCACTCCCGTCTCCCCAGCCTCCGGCCGCACTCGGAGAAAATCGTGCGTAATCAGTCCTGTCTCACTGGCTTCTGGGAGCGCTCCGAGCTCACCCAGCCTGTGACCAAGCATCTCTGTCTCTGGCAGAGTCCCACCTGGAGTCTCTGAACCCCGTAGATCCCTGAGCTCTCCCGGGTCGGAGTCTCCCTAGATCTTGTGGGGACCCCTCGCACAGAGCACCGGCCCATGTCACAGACCACGGCTCTAGGAAACCTCGGCTCTGTCTCCGCAGCCGGCTTCCCCGCTCTAATACCTGTGAGCTCTGCGACACTCAGATACCCCCGATCCTTCTGTGACCCAGGGGGACCTGAGTCCACGCTGTCCCCGTGAGGTCTTCACACCAGTTTAGCCTCTGGAGCTATGTCCCTCCGTGGAGCAGACTTTTAAAAGTCCTGATTTTGTGCTCCGCCGCTTGCCGGGAGCCAGCCCTCCCCCTGGGGTCTATCTTCCCGTTGGGTTGTATTCACTTCTCTGCTGGTCCTACCTTTTAGAAAGTGGTCGATTTTCTGTTTCTAGAATTGTTGTTTTTCTTCTCTTCGATCTCCTGTTGGATTTGTAAGTGTTCGGAATGGTTTGATAGGCTATCTAGCTGATCTCCTGCTGCCTGATGTCATCTCAGCCTGCTACTTCTCCGCCATCTTGACTCCTCCCCTCATTACCTGTTTTATTTTTCTCCCTTTTCCCCTGTAGTCCACGATGGCATTCTGCCTGAATTGTTATTTGTAGCGTTAGGAAATAAATGGGAAGATAAATGTTCACTTGTTCCACTTAGTCATTTGTTCAAAAAATATATATGAACCACCTGAAACTCATCTATTTTTGGAACAAGAAAAGGCAAAAAGCAAATGGAAAAAATGGCAGATGGTTTCTGATACCAGTGGGTCAAATACTCACTCAACAGTTAGATTCCATCTGTTCTAGGCACTGGGGACTCAGGCTTCCTGCCCACAGGAGGCTTTCCTGTTAATGGTGGAGGTAGACCATAAACACATAGGTGTGCTTGAGCTAAGTGGTCAGAGAAGGCCTTGCTTTGAGTTGTACCCTGAGTGATGGGATGGGGCATTCTTACACCTGAAAGCCTTCCTTCTCTTGGTCCCTGGCCTGAATCTTTCTGCTTCTCTGACTCTTGCTGTTAGCAACTTTTCAGAATCTGTCTTGGTCCTGATGCCTTTTACGTGTATGAACATTCTGTTCTGCAGGGTGTGCTTCCTAGATGTCTTCATTTCTGAATCTAGGCCTCTAGTTCAAAATCTTTCGAGGTCATGAATTTTGGAGAATCTGAAGAAAGATATAGACCCTATTCCCATATGAAATGAACATGCTCCCAGACTCATACATGATTTTTAGAGGATTAAAAGAACTTGCTGAAGATTACTAATAGAAACTATAGGGGTGCTTGAACCCCCAGTTGAGGACCCCTCCTTCACCTACTTTTCCTGGTTAATTTCAACTACACTGATGACTTTAGACACATCAAGGACTCTGAAATCTGTGTCCTCAGCCCAGGTTCAGCTCTTTAGACATTTCCACTGCTTGCTTCTAAGTGACTTGATTCAGTCTGTCCAACAGGCAACACTCTCACCCACCACTCCTAATTATCACCATTTTGTAATAGGGAGAAACCTTGCATGTCTGATCCCATATTGCTTCCATCTCCCTTGCTGCTGTGACCTATAGCTTAGAAGCTACTGCCTAGCCCTACACATAAGCATGTTATAGCTAAGATCTGTAAAAACTGCTTGTAATATGAAATCTATTTCACCTGAGGAGATAAAGAAGTATGTATAGAAATGACTATGCTAGGTTCAAGATTTATAGGAACAACATGACCACACTCCTGTAAAGAAGTTACATGACCTTCCTCAGATGTCTACAGATGTCTGTCATCTTTTGACTCCTACCCCTTCTGTTTCCCCCTTTTGCTAACATAAAAGAAGCTCAAATTTCATGCTGAGGAGAGATGGTTCTTTGGGATAATAGTCTGCCATCTTCCCTGTTTGCTTGCCTTCTGAATAAAGTCACTTTCCTTGCCCCACCATCTTGCCTCTCAACTCATTGTCCTGTTGTGCAACAAGCAGAAGGAGTTGGGACTCAGTTACAATTTCTTCCTATCCCTTTTTACCTTCAGCTTCCTCCTACATGCTTTGTCTGGGTGAACAGCAGCACCATTCCCTGAGCTATGCATCAACTACCCTTTCTTGTTCTTAGGACCTGCCATGCTGATCACCTTTCCCTCACTTCCAAAGCCACACCTGCTTTACAATCCCACTCCCATTGCCTTTATTTTTGCCTTTTAATCTTGCATGTTACTGGAGAGTGGGAGTGCCATAGAAATCTTGAAGAATGTGGCAAATGTTTGCAAAAGCCATTCAGAAGAATGGGCGAGTTTGCAGTTTTGGGATGGCTGAGTAGCACTGGGGGATCTAGTTAGTTCTCATTAAGAAAGAATTCTCACTTATTGCACAGAGCACTGGGTGTAGTGCATAAACAATGAATTTTGGAACACTGAAAAAAAAATTAAATTAAATTAAAAAAAAAAGAAAGAATTCTCCTCTCTTTTCTGACTTAAATTTCTCATGAAATAGTAAGGGTTGAAAAGTTATTAATGCATAATGCTTTTCCCCCCTTCTAACCTAAAGACAGTTACTGAGTTTCTCATTGCATTGTCATTGATCAGTTAACCAGTCTCCAGGTTCATTTCCTTTAATTTCTACATATTGTCATCTGTTATTTCTCTTGAATCCTTTCAATAAGTTTCTTCATACATAATAATGTTCAATTCAGAACTGGTTGTTTGATCCTAGTACTTTAGCCAAGTCAACAATTTTATATATCTTTTATCCTTGAAAAATTGGAGATCTTGTGGTAGATGGGAGTTAGGGAATATTGTTTAGATTTATACATGATACTATCAGGCAAAGCAATTTAAGGCAATACAACACCGAGAATAAAAATGCTGAGAAACTATATATGGTTAAGCCTCAACATATCTGAGATGGACAGAAAAGAAATGAGGCCAACATAAAGTATTGACTAAGCACTGACTGTATGCATATCAATGATTTTTGGTGGTGGGAAAGTCTTACTGGGAAACTATTACAGCAGTTCAAAGAATGGCAGCCTGAGGAGATTTCTTTCCTGTGATTCTTCCACCTGTGCTTTCATCCTCAGCTGTGCTCCAAGAAGCCCACTTGAGGGAGGAGATGTGTTCTAATTTTTTCCCAGATGGAATGACAACTGGGTTCCTACCTCTCACTCCCACAGAAGCAGTTCTTATTTCAATTGTTTTACATTTTTTTAAAGATTTTATTTATTTATTTGATAGACAGAGATCACACAAGTAGGCAGAGAGGCAGGCAGAGAAGGACGCTGGATCATGACCCGAGCCGAAGGCAGCGGCTTAACCCACTGAGCCACCCAGGCGTCCCTACATTTTTGTCTTCTTTGGAAGATTGTATTTAAATGCACAGTTCCAGGAAAGAAAAAAAAAAAAAAGAAAATCATTGTTATGGATGATGAGTAAATTTACTCTCTACACAAAATATTTCTTTTCATTGTTTGGATTCTTCCATCAAAAGCCAGAATGTTAATATATTATTTTATTTTAAAGATGTTATTTATTTATTTGAGAGAGAGAGCATGAGCCAGTGGTGGTGTGAAGGTGGGAGGAGGAACAGAGAGAGAGGGAGAAACAAGTTTCCAGGTGAGCACCCATATGGGGCTTGATCCCAGTACCTTGGGATGGTGACTTGAGCCAAATGCAGACACTTAAATGACTGAGCCACTAGGGAGCCCCAAAATGTTATTTTAGACAGAATTATTTATGTTTACTATATGACTGTATGATGTGTCTGATTCGAGAGTTCTAAGAGTTACAAGATTTTACAGTCTAGGTCTTAAGTGAAAAATTACTTTCATTTTTCCTAGATGTAATTTTGTAGAATCATAGATTTTAGTCATGAAAGAAAACCTATGGCAAGTTCTGGTCACCCTTCTGACTTTGGTGGGTTAGTTATAATTATTTACATTTTACAGATGTCATATCTGAGGCTCAAAAAAGTGACTTGGCCAAGATGTATTTTGACAATGAGTGCCAATGAAAATTAGATCTTTCATGTAAATGTGTATAGATTTTGCATTAAATATGGTTGAGTAGTCACAACTTTAATACTTCACTAATTAATACCAAACAAAATATGAATAAGTTGGTGGGTCAAGTTTTCACAATTTCAACATGGGGTAATATATTACTTAATTGTTAGATCTCATCAGTTTTTTATTTCTTTAATAAATAATATAATAAAATATAATATATAATAAATATATTCTTTTCCTCTTTTCTTTAATAGAAAGATAGAAATTTAATAGAAAAATAGAAAATTTTTTGGAACTCCATTTTAGTTTACATGTTTGGTTTTTAGTTATACCTTTATTTATTTATTTTTTCAGATTTTATTTATTTATTTGACAGACAGAGATCACAAGTGTGCAGAGAGGCAGGCAGAGAGAGATGGGGAAGCAGGCTTCCCGCTGAGTAGAGAGCCCGATGCGGGGCTCCATCCCAGGACCCTGAGATCATGATCTGAGCCGAAGGCAGAGGCTTTAACCCACTGAGCCACCCAGGGCCCCTGCCCCTTTTTTTTTTAGAGAGAGAGAGTGAGAAAGAGAGAAAGAGTGCACATGAGCAGATGTGTAGGAGGGGCTGAGGGAGAGAGAGAGAGAATGTTAAGCAAGCTCCACCATCAGCACAGAGCCCAATGTGGGGCTTGATCTCACAACTCTGAGATCAAGACCTGAGCTGAAATCCAGAGGTGGATACTTAACCAACTGAGCTACCAAGGTGCTGCTATTTATACTTTTTTGCATTAGTTTCAGTGGTTGTTCTTGGGATTACAATATACCTCCTTAACTTTCATGGTCTACTTAGAGTTTATATTGCATGACTTTGTGTAGAATGGCGGCACTTTATAACTCTGTACATCCCATCTGAATACCAGGAGCAATCTCACAGCTGAGAAGTAGCAGAGAGTTTAAAAAGCTATGAACATAAACTAAGCCAAAGACCAAATGGCACCAGCTCTTCCAAATATGTTATTATAGCGGGTGGTGGGATGGTGGTGCTGATGGTGCTGGTAGTGGTGTGTGTGTGTGTGTGTGTGTGTAGTTATAAGCAAGAAGACCAGACATAATCTGTTGGCAACAAAAATGGTATTCCAGCTGGATTTAATTGTCTCTAGCACCATGTAGTGTTTCTTTACAGCACACAAGATGATGAGATATAAATTCTATTTAATAATCCTAGTTCATTTTTCTGGGTTTCATTACATGATTGATCCTGACATTTGGAAGTCAGCAAATACCATTTACTTTGTTACAGCTATGCAACTACTGTTACTTTGATTCCCAGTGTGCTGTGATTATAGTTTCTTTTTGGGGATCTTTTGTTTTTTTTTTCCAAAGATTTTACTTATGTTTCTGATTTGTTGCATTGACTGTCTTTATTGCATTCTGAGGTTCTTAGTAACTTCTCAAAAATAATATTAAGTCTACAGACACTTTTCTTAGCTTATTCTTGGAAACCTACATCTTCTTGCTGCAAGGTTTTAAGTGATTTTTTAAAAATCTATTTTATTCTTTTATAATAATTTTAAGGAGTCTTGTTAAGGAGCAAAGATAAATACTTTAGTTATTTCTCCATTTTAAGCTTTGTTACTCCTTGATATTTTCTGTAACAGGAAGGTGCTTGCTAGAACTGAATTCTAACTGGGCTTTTTTTTTGGATTTTTTTAGTCTACTTAAACTTTGGATATATGAAATGGAACTCATTTTCTACCCAACCCATATTTCAATTTGCACTTCTCTAAAAATGTAAATGTTTGAAATCATATGATAATTGTCTTTTTCTGATTGACTTATTTCACTTAGCATAACGCCCTCTAGTTCCATCCATATCATTGCAAGTAGCAAGATTTCATTTTTTGATGGCTACATAATATTCCCCCCTCGTGTATGCGTGTGTGTGTGTGTGTGTGTGTGTGTGTGTGTGTACTAAATTTTGACCATTCATCTGTCAATGAACATTTGGGCTATTTCCATAGTTTGGCTGTTGTGGACATTTGCAACAACACGGATGGAACTAGAGAGGATTATGCTAAGTGAAATAAGTCAATCAGAGAAAGACAATTATATGATTTCACTTATATGTGGAATTTAAGAAATAAAACAGAGGATCATCAGGGAAGGGAGGGAACATTAAAACAAGATGAAATCAGAGAGGGAGACAAACTATAAGAGACTCTTAATCATAGGAAACAAACAGGGCTACTGGAGGGGAGGGTGGTGGTAGGGATGGGGTGGCTGAGTGATGGGCATTAAGGAGGGCACTCGATAGTAATGAGCACTGGGTGTTATATACAACCAAGGGATCACAAACTCTACCTCTGATACCACTAATACACTATATGTTAAATGAATTTAAATAAAAACAAACTGGCAAAAGAAGAACTCTCCACAACCCTCAGATATTAAAGTCATTTGCAATTAAAAAAATGAAAATGTTTCTGAGAAACATTAAATCTTCCTCTTTCTTAAGTTGTTCTCTTAGGCCTTATTCACATCTTCTTTTTAGTCTTAGGGAAATCTCATCATATCTTAGTTTCAGTTACCATCCACTTGCCAATAAGTCCTAAATCAGTATCAGTATCTCCAGCTAATATCTCTCTTTTAAGCCTTTTTTTTTTTTTTTTTTTTTTTTTTTTTTTTTGCCTAGTAGCAGTCTCAGAGACATCCCAGCATCAGCATGTACACAGACACATCACTGTCTTTCCTCCTGGATTTGTTTCTGCTCAGGTGGTCCCAGCCTCATCAAGTAGAATCATCATTTATTTGCTCAAGCCAGATATCTGAGAATCACTCTTGACTCCTTTTTCTTTGTTACTTGCCTGGATCTCACCAATCACTAATTGCTGTCAAATCCATCCCATAAAACTTTCTCAAACTTATTCCATTTTTTAATCTCTGCTGCCACCATTTTAGCTGTTACTGCCATCTAAATGATGTCAATAGCTTCCCAACTAGTTTCTTTGGTTCTCTTTACCTTTGTCTGGGCACTTTCCCCTTCACTTGCTCTGACTAAACCTCTCTTCATCTTTGGGGTAGTTTTCCTTTAGGAAGATGGGGAAAAAACCCATACATGAGATTAGAGATGTTCTTGCTAAGTATTTTCACATCACATCAAGGTTTTTCTATCTATAACAGTATCTCACTTTGTAGTATACTTTTTCTCTGATGTCATTTTCTTTTGATAATGAAAATTGTACCTACCTTACTCAATATTGTGTCTTTGGTGACTAGCATAACATCTGGAATATAGCAGAGACTAAATACATATTTTGAGTGTTGAGTAAATGAATGAAACTTGTGTTTGATGTTCTTTTGGAAGCTCTTTTCTCATTGTAATCTTTTTAGTGTCTGAATATCAAATTAGGTTGATCATGTATCAAGAGACAGGTCTTGACTAATGTCTCACTTGATTATTAAATACCCATTATCTTAGGAACACGACAGGGATGTCCGTCATCACCACTGCTATTCAACATAGTATTAAAAGTCATAGCCTCAGCAATCAGACAACAAGAGGAAATAAAAGGTATTCAAATTGGTAAAGAAGAAGTCAAACTCTCACTCTTTGCAGATGACATGATGCTCTATGTGGAAAACCCAAAGACTCCACCCCAAAATTGCTAAAACTCATACAGGAATTCAGCAAAATGGCAGGATATAAAATCAACGCACAGATATCAGTTGCATATCCATACACTAACAATGAGACAGAAGAAAGAGAAATTAAGGAGTCAATCCCATTTTTAATACACCAAAAACCATAAGATAACTAAGAATAAACCTAGCCCAAGAGGCAAGGATCTGTACTCAGTAAACTACAGAATATTCATGAAATAAATTGAGGGAGACACAAAGAAATGGAAAAATGTTCCATGCTCATGGACTGGAAGAACAAATATTGTTAAAATGTCTATGCTACCCAAAGCAATCTCACACTCAATGCAACCCCTATCAAAATACCATTGATTTTCACAGAGATGGAACATATAATCCTAAAATTTGTATGGAACCAGAAAAGACCCTGAAATGCCAAAGGAAAACCAAAGCTGGTGACATCACCATTCCAGACTTCAAGTTCTATTACAAAGCTGTGATAATCAAAACAGTATGGTATTGGCACAAAAACAAACACATAGGTCAATGGAATGAGTAGAGAACTCACAGATGGACCCTAAACTCTATGGTCCACTAATCTTTGACAAAGCAGGAAAGAATATCCAGTGGAAAAAAAGACAGCCTTTTCAACAAATTGTGTTGGGAAAACTGGACAGCTACATGCAGAAGAATGAAACTGGACCATTTCCTTACACCATCCACAAAAATGGATTCAAAATGGATGAAAGACCTAGATGTGAGACAGATACCCATGAAAATTCTAGAGGAGAACACAGGCAGCAACCTCTTTGACTGTGGCCCAGCAACTTCTTGCTAGACATGTCTTCAAGTGCAAGAGAAAAAAAGGCAAAAATGAACTATTGGGACTTCATCAAGATAAAAAGCTTTTGCACAGCAAAGGAAACAGTTGACAAAACCAAAAGACTACCTACAGAATGGGAGAAGATATTTGCAAATGACATCAGATGAAGGTATATCAGATATTTGCAAGTAACATATCTATAAAGAACTTATCAAACTCAACAATCAAAGAACAAATAATCCAATCAAGAAATGGGCAGAGACATGAACAGACATTTCTTCAAAGAAGACATCCAGATGGCCAACAGACACATGAATAAATGCTCCAAGGGTGCCTGGGTGGCTCCTTCAGTTAAGTGTTTGCCTTTGGCTCAGGTCATGATCCCAGGACCCACATCAGGCTTCCTGGTCTGCGGGGTGTGTGTAGGGGGGTTGCTTCTCCCTCTCCCTCTGCCTGCTGCTCTCTCTACTTGTGTTCTCTCTTTCTCTCTCTATCAAATAAATAAAATCTTAAAAAAGTACTGTACATCACTTGGCATCAGGGAAATACAAATCAAAACCACAGTGAGATACCACCTCACACCAGTCAAAATGGCTAAAATTAACTCACAGGAAACAACTGTTCCTGTTGTCAGGAAACAACAAATTGTTGGTGAGGATGCAGAGATGGGGGAACCCTCTTACTTGTTTGTGGGAATGCAAGTTGGTGCAGCCACTCTGGAAAACAGTATGGAGATTCCTCAAAAAGTTGAAAATAAAGCTACTCTATGATCCAGCAATTGCACTACTGGATATTTACCCTAAAGATACAAATGTAGTGATCCAAAGGGGCACCTGCACCTCAGTGTTTGTAGCAGCAATGTCCACAATAGCCATACTATGGAGAGAGCCTAGATATCCATTGACAGATGAATGGATAAAGATGTGGTATATATATACCATGGAATACTACTAGCCATCAAAAAATATGAAATCTTGCCATTTGTAATGACATGGATGGAACTAGAGGGTATTATGCTAAGCAAAATAAGTCAGTCAGAGATAGACAATGATCATACGCTCTCACTCATATATGGATTTAAGAAACAAAACAGAGGATCAGAGGGGAAGGGAGGCAAAACTAAAACAAGATGAAATCAGAGAGGGAGACAAACCATAAGTGACCCTTTATCATAGGAAACAAACTGAGCGTTGCTGGAGGGGATAAGGGTGGAGGTATGAGGTTACTGGGTGATGGACATTAAGAAGGGCATGTGATGTAATGAGCACTGGGTATTATATAAGATTGATGAATCACTGAATTCTACCTCTGAAACTAATAATACATTATATATTTATAAATTGAATTTAAATAAAAAATGTCCATTATCTTGAACTTAATTTATAAATGGAATTTTTCTTTCATTGCTTGCAAAAAGCATCTCTCACTTTCAAGTTTATTTTACTTTCTATTTATCAGGGCTATGACTGTGTTTTTGCTGTTCTAGGGGCTTCCTAGTTTCTCTTGTAATAAAGTAATTAAAAATGTATGAAGATAAGTTTTCAGTTAGAGGTTTAGCAAAGGGTTTTTATCTACAAGGGCAAAATGTAATTGAATAGAGATAGAAACCATGGACATATGCCTGAAAAATTAGGATATATATAATAGTAAATCTTTGAACCTTTGAATGATTATCTTAACTTAAAAATTTTAGATTAGAAGTTGCCTCAGCTATGAGTTTAATACATGAAATGACAAATATATGACAGCGTGATGGCCACATCATTTAATGACAATTTCCGTAGGGTACAAAAGTTATATCCTGGTGTATGCTGAAAATGATTTCATTTAGAGTGAGAAATTTGGGCAAACCAACAAAGTATATAAAGTCACTTTTTTTTTTCCTCAAGTCAAATGGGTGGGAACTGAAGGGAGTAAGGAGGACATGCCACTCCCAAGTACGCTACTTTGGCATAAAGGTTATTTTGAACTGAAGGCAAATGAGAATCAGCAGATGCAGGAGGAGTTCTCTTCGCTCCCCCTTTATTTTTGCCTAAGAGCAGAGCATAAATTTTCCTTTGTGAAGGTGCCCCTTCTCCTGTTCCAGGAAGAGAAGAGCAACTCTTATCACCAGAGATGCAGAGAGGACATTGAGATGAATCCACATAAACAAACCTGACTAAAATAACCCTTATCTCCCATTAGTTCTCCTATATATTTCCTAGTCACTTAGTCACAATTTATCTACTTCAAAGCCCAAACCCCTTTTCCTTTATTAAAATGATATACAAACCTGAGTCTAAGTGCTGCTTTGAGTTTCACTTTTTTTGTGAACTCATGTGAACTCATGTAAACTTTTATAAAGCCATGTAAACCCATATAAACTCACAATTTTTTGTGAACTGCATGTAAAATATTAATAAAGTTTGTGTTTTCTTTCTTCCATTACTCTGTCTTTTGTGAGTTAAATTTGCAGGCAATGAAGCTAATAAGGAAGACAACAAAACAAAACAATTTTAAGACTATCTGAGAGAGAAATTATGGGATCACTATGAACACTGTTTAGTGTTTGCTTAGTGAGGTTCATTTCTGGGCTAGTTTCTGGTACACCAGAGGGCCCCACAAATGGCTTTTTTAGGATGGAAAACTCTTTGCTTCTTTACAAGCACGGGGAGATGAGTTAGTGGGAAGGTGAAAATGTTGGAGAGGGAAGATGTACATGGGTCTTCAGGTTCCTTAGTAGTTGTGGAAGTTTGAAATCTAGGACAAGGAAGGAATTCAAAGAGTGGAAGGACAAAGTATATATGAGAAATTATATATAACAAAGGGGTGAAGAAGATGGTGGTTGATGGAACTTTCATGACATGAACCTTATTTTCACAACAAAGCAGGGGGCCAAAGCCTCTGTTTAGATTGAGGGAAGGGTGGTGTTGCATGAGGGGGATTTTATCCTCAATGTATAGCTCCCCATCTTCTATTAGAAGTTACATTGTCCCATTTTTCCTCTATACAAATTCATATGTTAAGTTCTTAATCCCAATACCTCAGAAAGTGACTTCATTCGGAAATAGGGTCCTTGAATATGTAATTAGTCAAGAGGAGGTCATACTGGAATAGGGTAGGTCCCTCATCCAATATAGTAGTGTTTTTATAAAATGGGGGAAATTTGGACACAGACACACAGAGAGGGAAGAAGATGTAAAGAAGCATCGGGAAAAGATGGTCATTTGCAAGCCAAGGAGAGATGTCTAGAACAGATCCTTTCTTCACAGCCTTCAGAAAGAACAATTTCTACTGACACCTAGATTTTGGACTTCTAGCCTTCAGAACTATGAGACAATAAAATTCTGTTGTTTAAGCCACTCAGTCTGTGACACTTTGTCACCACAAACAAATAAATATACTGGCCATGGTAGTAGAAATCCATCCTTGGTGAATTGAAAGAATGAATGAATAAATAAAGGCATTGACAAGTGTAAAAATGACTCCTTGGGTTGTGGATAACAAGAAAAATTTCTAATCAATTGTTAAGTTACCCCAGAGGGTTGAATAGTTCTCAGAGTTCGTTGATACTTTGGAGAAAATAGTGAATTTGAAGTTCAAATGAATATAACTGGAATGAAGGTGATAAATTAATTGTTTAGAATTAATGAGGTTGAGTAAGGCAAGGATAAATCCTTTATCCTTTCCCACTGAATTAAGGAGGGATTGGAAAAAGTGAATCTTAACCAAATGAGCAGCTAGGGATGTGGTTTAAGAGCTATTCATTGTCTTCGCTGTCCTAGATCTCATGTTCATTGATTCATTACTGAAGTACTCCAGGAAGTTCTCTTTTAAGCTGTCAGCAGTTGGTTGTTAAGCCAAGAAAAGATGTGTGTGAATACTAATGTTTTGTACTTTGATAATTTTGGCATTCTTTTTAAATAGGTCCTTTGGATACTTTCCTCTTGTCTGCCTTGATAAAACAATGGACGTATTCAAATATTCTTCCTCACAACTCCTTAGGTGCTTTGAACACAGAGTGATATGCTATAGAAGACAAAAGGGAAAATACAAATGCTTTCCAGGTAGTAAATGTCAGACTTTAGTCATTAAGTTTCAAGGATGTGTTCTATAGGTAATATCTATAGAAGTGAATAACAGTGAGTGACTGCCTTGCCATTGAAAATAACAAAATATTAAGAAATGTGTACACTAGATTATAAATGTGTTTTAGGTTATATATTTGTATTTTGGTCCCACAGGAAATATTTACATGATGGTGTTGGATTCACAGAAGAGTGGATGCCATAGTTATAATGCTGCTGAAAGGACCTTTTGTGTGTTGTTACAGTCTCAGGGAGGTCAGTGGACCTGTAGCATGATGCTTGTTGAGCTTTGTAGGGTCCCCAGGCTTGGTTGCCAATGACCTAGAAGTGTTGTCTTTTGTTTGGCCTTGGTTCTTCCTGTTGGAAAAAGCTTCCTATTTCTCATTTCTGTTCTTCCTTTGCGGTTGTCATGTTTCTAGTGTTATAGAGCTAACCTAAAAAAATACATATCTCTTAAAGTCAGGTGCTTGACTCCTATCCAGGGAACATACAGAAAATATTCATTAAACTGCCCTTTTTTTAAAAAAAGATTTTATTTATTTATTTGTCAGAGAGAGAGAGAGACCATAAGCAAGAGGAGCAGCAGGCAGAGGGAGAAGTAGACTCACTTTGGGCAGGGAGCCCAACTGAGGACTTGACCCCAGGATCCTCGGAACATGACCTGAATGAAAAGAAGATGTTTAACTGACTGAGCCACCTAGGCATCCCTAACCTGCTGCATTTATGGTGGGCTTAGTAACCTGGGAAGTAAATAATCTATGAAAAATGTTAAGAGTTAATATCCCATTTCTTATGTTGGTGCAGATAATGAACATTGTTTTCCTGCTCAAGGAGATCATTTAAACTTATTTCTTCTTCTGTAGAATTTGGAGAACTCAGAGAAATAGAACCAATAGGAGATCTCTATGTCTATGTCTGTGTCTATATCTATCTAAGGAGAGATTCTATCTATCTACCTATCATCATCTATCTATCTAAGAGATTTATTATATGATATTGGTGCATGTAATTATGGAGGCTGACAAGTCCCTTGATCTTCCTGGATCTCTGCAAGCTGGAGACCCAGGAAAGCCAGTTGCGTAGTTCGAAGGCCTAAGAAGTGGAGTGTTGATGGTGCAGACTCCAATAGGGGTTAGAAGGTCTGAGAACCTGAAGAAGATCAATATCGCAACTCAAATAGAAAAGAGGTAAGTGAATTCAAGCTTTTTCTACTTTTTTTGTTTCATTCAGGCCCTCAGTGGATTGGATGATGTCTGCCCACAAAAAGGAGGGCATTGACTTTACTCAGTCCACCAATTCAAATGCTAAGCTCTTCTGGAAACACCCCACAGACTATTATGAGTAAAGGGCTTTGAATTTAGCAGTAATTATGGGGAGGTATTATCCTTATTTTTCAGATAAGGAAATTAAGGCTTAAAGAAGTAAGCAGCTTGCTCAAAGTCACAGAGCTTAAATGGCGTTTAAGTGGGTGGGATTTGAACCTAAGTCTGTCTAAATTTCCAGTGCATGCTCTCCAAAAGGGAGATACTTTCTGTTATTAAGTTATGTTTGAGATAGGGACGCAACTACTGTCAGAGAGCAAGTATCTCGGCTGCACTGCTCGGTTTATGTGTGCATATGTTTGTGTGTGCATACATATTGGGAAAGCAAAGATAAAACACGATAAATTGATGTTAGCCTTAAGAGCTCTTCATTTTCTCTAGTAATGGCACAAGTCACATGTGAAACTAATTATAAAAGGTCATGCTGAGTGGTACACTAGTTAAGATGCTTTGGGTTTACATTATTTATGGAAAGATTAAATGTGGGAAAAATCCAATTTTTGTAAAACATTTCCAAAAAGAGTCAAATAACTCTAAAATCATTATAGATTGGGTGTCCTTCTATTTCAATGAAATGATTCTCTAAAAAATGCACATTTTGTTTTGTTTATGAAGCTATCTAGCATATTATGTTTGACATTTTCAACCCACACCATTCAGAGACTTAGCTTTTACCCAAACATTTTATACATGCTGTATTATTTGACCATCTGTTTTCTTTGCCATATTGGTTTTCTCTCTAGGTTTTATTTATTTATTACTTTTAAAGTTATCTTTCAGTGAGTTTCCCATTTAATTATTTATAGTTACATGTCCACATGTGAAGTAAAGACCATTTGTTGTCTTTTAAAGGGTCCTACATACACTCCAGTCCCAGTTTGTGTGTAATATATGTTTTCATGAATAGCTGTCAGCCCTGGGTGGTGGGTTGCTGTGAACACTGGTCAGAACAAAATGGCACAAATACCCAATGACTTTGATGCATGAGGGGTAGAAAGGGAAGCATGATGCTATAAGCCGGAGAAAGAAAAGTGAATTGACACTGACCATGAAAAAGCAAGTACCACAAATTCAGAGGATGAAACTGACATCAGAATCAAGGGATGGTGACATCAGAGTCAAAGGTGTCATGAAAAGCCTACTGAAGAGCTGGAACAAAGATCTGGAGGAGGTGGTGCAAGAGAGGAGGGCATAGGGTTTAACAGAAGGTTTAACAGAATAAGAATACAGTGACATGATCAGGAAGTCTCAAGGTCTAATAACTATTGGTGGATCTACAATAAATATAATTCTTCATCTCTGGAAAAGAGAAAGATAATGTCTGGAGGGTGGGTGATACTTCCCAGCCTAGAGAAAGACATGATACTGAAGATTTACTTATTTATTTTGTTAAATCATTTAAATAAGGGGAAAGCTAAATCCTCCAATTATTGACTTCTTGACTGTCATATTCCAAGGAATAATGATATAATATTTATAATTGGTAAAGCTCAGTTGGGAATTATTCCATATAATAAATATCCATTCCTTTTTTTTTTTTTGGTGCCAGATATCAGCTAAGGTATCTATGATCAGGAGTTTCAGGTATAAATATGTGCCCATCTTTTATTTATTTATTTTAGGATTTTATTTATTTATTTGACACAGAGAGAGAGAGATCACAAGTAGGCAGAGAGGCAGGCAGAGAGAGGCAGGCAGAGAGAGGGGGAAGCAGGCTCCCCGCTGAGAAGAGAGCCTGATGAGGGACTGGATCCCAGCATCCTGAGATCATGACCTGAGCTGAAGGCAGAGGCCTAACCTGCTCAGCCACCCAGGCACCCCTGTGCTCATCTTTTAAATGGTAATATTGGGTTTTGCTTTTTGATAATATCAAAATGTATCTCTGCAGTAAATAAAGAAGAAACCATGAGATTACTATAGAAATTCCAGTTTGAGGTTAATATTCTTATGAAGATGAGATGTCCATCTTCCCTTCACAGCCATTCCTAATTAACACCCGTCACTCTTGCTGTGTCAGAAAACTCCAATTTTGATGGTGAGATTAGATTGCCAACCACTTGATGAAGTCAGTAAAATGATTCATGGGTGCAAAACAGGCAATTTTTGGAAAAGCTAGGAGCTGGTTTATGCAATTGGTCTGATGACAGACATGGCTGATGGCTCAGAAAGGCAGACTTTGGGAATACTACGTGTAGATCTTTCCATAAACATGAATTGTTCTTGAAAAATTTGTTGGGTTTATTGGATGTGGTAGTCTTTTCCATGAGAGATGAATGTTCCCATTCACCAATGTCAAAAGACATTCACCATTAGTTTAAAAGGTATAATTTTTTTTTTTAAAGATTTCATTTATTTATTTGACAGACAGAGATCACAAGTAGGTGAGAGGCAGGCAGAGAGAGAAGAGAAAGCAGGCTCCTTGCTGAGCAGAGAGCCTGATGTGGGGCTCTATCCCGTGACCCTGAGACCATGACCTGAGCCGAAGGCAGAGGATTTAACCACTGAGCCACCCAGGTGCCCCAGTTTTTTTTTTTTTTTTTTTAAGAGATAATTGAAACTCTGAAACTCTGACAAGTGTCTTGCACTACAATTTGGATAAAGTGGGATGCATTCATGGAAAAAGAGGTTGTTGTGCAAACTACTGGGATTCTGGGAAACTAAGATAACATCAGTATTATAATACTAATTTAGTAAACTTAAACTTTATTTCTCCCTCTCCACTGATCAAACTTACAGGATGATACAATCATTTAATGTCTTTGTACCTCAATTCTTCTCTAGAAAATGTAAATCAAGTTGACACACAGTACAAATAAGAGCTTATTTCTAATCCTTGGATCTTCAGGTATTTTGTAAATACCTACATTAACATTGTCTATCTTCCAAATGAATTCGTAAAGGAATCAGATTTCAGAAGAATTAGACATTGAGATAACAAACTTGTTTACTTTTTGTTTGAAACTTACCCATAACAGATAAATGAAGTTTTACATCCATTGCCTTCCCCCACCTAAAATGCTAGTTTTCTTGAGCAAAACAAAATCACTGCTTCTCCCTTTACTTATCAAAAATCATTACTATTTTCTTATTGTGTTTTTTTCTGAATAAATCATGTGTTTTAAAATAGGACTTCTCTAAATATTTCATAAGCCAAATTTGTTTTTTAGATTGAGTTGGAGGTCCTGTCTTTATTTTAGAGCAACGATCTGGTCCTGAGATCCCACTCTAAAATTTAAACCAGGAGTATAATATTTCTCAAAAATTTTCCTGAACAAAATTAATGATACAAGATTTTATAAAATTAGCCTCTTTTTTTTTTAACCATTAAAATACAAATGCAAGTTCTTGTGTTAATTTCAGCAAAAAGAACTTGAAAGAGGACTTATTCCCAAGAGTGATCTCTAATGAAATCATTGATAGGTTGAATTATAGTATCCATTTGGTTATAAGGTTCTTGATTCTGATTACATATAACTTAAAATAATTTAATTAATTGATTTTATGTGAGTTTGGACATCAAATTTGAATGCTTAATGGAATCACCTAGGGAGTTTAATATTTGATACATAGGCTTTCCTCCAGGTATTCTGACCCAATTGCTCCGGATTTGGCTTTGGTATCAGGAGTTTAAGAGCTCACCAACTGATTCTCATGTGTAGCCACTGGTCTAGAGGAAGGACACAAGGGGAAATCAAGAAACAAGAGCTTCTGACAGCATAGCCTACAAGTTTCGGGACCAGAAAAAAGCAACTTGACTCTGTTGGTGATTGAGAGTGACACTAATACCAAAGATTTGGCCAATTTTTTATATATGAGAAGATGACCTAAAGTCAGGAATCATTGAATTAACTAAATAAGGAGGCCAGTATGATGATGTGGCTCAAATGCTTACATAAACATTCATTTACATAAACAAACCAAAATATAAGTCTGGGAATGCCTCAAATTTGCAAACTTGAAACATAAGGACAACAAACAGCCAAGTAGGCCTTCCGCTGTAGCCAATCAATCATTTCCTTTCTTTGGTTCCCCCTTTTCTCTATTAAAGCCCTTCCCCTGGTTATTGTCAGTTGAGTGCTCCCAAGCACTTGCAGTTTGGGGCTGTTCAATTAGAACTGGTTTCTGCTCAAATAAACTCAAATAAAATAAAATAAACTCAAATAAAATAAAATAAACTCAAATAAAATAAAATAAAGATATCAGCCCCAATAATAACCTGTATCAAATAGAATAAGGTACAAGACAGAGAGTAAATGTACCTTTACCACACTGCCTCTCGCTAAGATGAAACTTCAAGATGGCAGGTGTTTTATTCTTCTCATCCAGAAGGTCTGACCTTGTAAAATATAGCCTTGGCTTGGCAGTGATGAAATCATCCCAGGTTTTCTGGAGGGTTTATCTGACTAATTCTTACTGTGTACATTTCTGTGTTATTGTAATAACAGGTAGGAATAAACCTTTGGCCTTATCTAATCTCAGTTTTCTGGCAACAGTAACACAACATAACAGAAGCATAAAAGTATTTTCTGACTCTAGTGTGATTTCTCTTTAGAAATCTTTGAGAACAAATTTCCTTTTAAGTATTAAAAAAAACTTCGATTTCTTCGTCATAAAGACAGAATATTTACAAGGGTGTGAGAGATCTTTGTTCTGGACAGATTTTTGAAAAATCTCTAAAGAAAGCTGGATTGGCTTTTATATAAGCATAATTATTCAGAAAATATACCAGATTCCTTCTGAGCCAAACCAGTACATCCTTTAATAAAAACAAGAGCTGTTACTCTAAGAAATGAAAATAGGAAAGGTGGCATAAATGTTTTTACAATAACAAACGCCATCTGGGTGCTTTGTCTTTTGTACAATTAGGTGACTCACTGCTGTCTCATGTCTGGGCTTCCTGTGTAGAATGAAGCAAGATGGTCACTACCGGTACCCAATTTGATGAAAATTTGGTTTTAGAGTGAAATGCAACTAAGGTTAGTTTTGGAAGTGACGCTGACACCATCTGGGTGCAGAATTTACCTCTCAGTTGTTTGAGTTCTGAAATGCTCCGGGAAGGTTCACCGTGTTGACCATTCAATGTTTCTTTGGCTGATAATTAAAATATTTTGCTCAGTACATAACAATAATTAGGAATGACTCCAATATCATCAAACACCTTCCATATTGAGTCAACTCAACAGACATTTAACTAATTCATGTAATAAAATGGAAAATCTTTTTTTAAAAAAGATTTTATTTATTTATTTGACAGAGACAGAGAGAGAGGGAATACAAGCAGGGGGAGTGGGAGAGGGAGAAGCAGGCTCCTTGCTGAGCAGGGAGCCCGATTCGGGGCTTGATCCTGGCCAGGACCCTGGGATTATGACCTGAGCTGAAGGCAGACACTTAATGACTGAGCCAACCAGGCTGCCCTAAAATGGAAATTCTTTAAATAAAATCAGATTGAGGAAAAATATAAAATAATGTGAAGGGAGGGAGAAGGAATATAAACATGCAGGTCAGTGTTTTGCATACATAGTTACTAAAGTTGAGTAGGAAATTGGTTCTAGGCTTCCTGGTTTTTGAAAGGAAAGAGGAGTAAGAAAAGACTATATATGTCATTAATAAAGAGAAAATACACTATTTTTATGGAAATTGTCATGTTATTCTTAGAAACGAGAGAGAAGTAAAATCTCCAAAAATTATTGTCTGGGGGAGAAGAGTTGTAGTCTCTATGTCCCTCTTGGGCAGTGAATTTCCTAAATTTCCTAAATCATTAGAGGATGCATGTTTATCAAGAACATTGAGAAAGTGTGCTGTCAGTCTACATTGGCTCAGTGGATGCAGCATGGGTTATCAAATCTTTTTAGGAGACCTTATCAACAATCAGGTCTGAAGATTTATAAGAGTTGTATTTAGGTTAATCTACCTATCCTCAAAAATATCACTACCACTGTTAAACACTCTCAGTAGGAGTCATTCCTGGGATTAAAATGAAATCCACAAAAAAATATTTGGATCCCTGTTGCTTTTAATTCATGTAATATCTATAGGTTGTTCAGGATGAAAATTAAAACAAGCATTTTTATCCCTGCCAGTGCCTCAGAATCTTTTATGGAAAAATGTGTGAATATTCTCAGGCCTCACAAGAATTCCATAAAATTGGAGTATCTAGGGGTGAACAACTGGCATCAATATTTTAAAAAAAGTTTTGCAGGTAATTTTGATGTAGAGCCAGGGTTGAAAATCACTGCCCTAGTAGTTGCTACTGTCTGTCAAAGAAAAGAGAACACTTAAAAATGAAGGGGAGGAGGATGATTACCTACTTACAACTACCTTTAAAAATCATGGGACGCCTGGGTGGCTCAGTTGGTTAAGCGGCTGCCTTCGGCTCAGGTCATAATCCCGGCGTCCTGGGATCGAGTCCCACATCGGGCTCCTTGCTCGGCAGGGAGCCTGCTTCTCCCTCTGCCTCTGCCTGCCTCTCTGTCTGCCTGTGTTCTCTCTCTCTCTCTCTAATAAATAAAATAAAATAAAAAAAATCTTAAAAATCCGTTAGTACCAAGGTGCTTGGCTGGCTCCATTAGTAGGGGATGAGACTCTTGAACTTGGTGTAATAAGTTTAAGCCCCACACTGGGTGTGCAGATCACTTAAAAATAAAATCTCAAAAAAAGTTGACTGGTACTATTTTCTGTATTTTATTTTATTAAATATTTTATTTATTTATTTGAAAGACAGAGATCACAAACAGGCAGAGAGACAGGCAGAGGGAGAGGAAGGGAAGCAGGCTCCATGCTGAGCAGAAAGCCTGACATGGGGCTTGATCCCAGGACCCTGGGATCATGACCTGAGCTGAAGGCAGAGGCTTTAACCCACTGAGCCACCCAGGCGCCCCTGTCTTCTGTATTTTAGAATTGCTTCAGAATATAGCCAGTTCTCTATAAAAATTTGTTCATGTGCTGCTTATAAAAGGCATGGCATTTAAGAAATCTAATAATATTGCCACTAATTATTCCTGTAAAACATTTAATAAAAAATGACTTCTTAATATATTAAAAGTTCTGTGATAATAACTTGATCTAAAATAGAGGTAACCCCTGGCCACCTCTATTCCATGCACTGATCTCATATATTTTCATTTTCTACCTTCCACTTACATTAAGATAGTTTTAAGATTCACAATGTGAATGGAGGTTGTGCAGAGCTAAGTGAAGTCAGAATGACTTTCACAAGTTTCCTATCCATTAGGTCTTATTTCTGTGGTTGCTATGGTCAAGGACAGATGGTCTGTGAGACACAAAGGCTGTACACAATGTTATCTCAAACAAATACCTCTGATGTTTCAGTAGTAAAGATAAGTTATTAGTACAGAAATACCGTTTTCGAAATTCAAAGTCTAACTTATCTCTGAAGGTAGATGCATGCCTGCCACGAATATTATTAGTGCTTCTTTTATATCCAAACCTCACATAATATGTCAGCGTGATTCATCTCAAATTGGAGTGTTTTTTTTTTAATTTTTATTTATTTATTTATTTATTTAAAGATTTTATTTATTTATTTGTCAGAGAGAGAGGGAGAGAGAGCGAGTGAGCACAGGCAGACAGAGTGGCAGGCAGAGGCAGAGGGAGAAGCAGGCTCCCTGCCGAGCAAGGAGCCCGATGTGGGACTCGATCCCAGGACGCCGGGATCATGACCCGAGCCAAAGGTAGCCGCTTAACCAACTGAGCCACCCAGGTGTCCCTGGAGTGTGTTTTAAATAAGAAAAAAATTATTGTCTATTTTAAAAAAGGAAAAAATCCATTATTAGATGGATAAAATAGAAAGCTTTTTGTTGTTTGTGGAATGAATTTGACATTCTACCATTTAATTGGGTTGTTGGAGTTTTGGTTATATGGCTCATGGTCAGAACCCACATCAGGAACCCCAGTTCCTAGGGTCTAAAATTCATCCTATTTATCTTAAAGCTCTCTCTCATTGCCTGGAGACCACATTGTTATAATAAATAGGTACAGAGATGCTTTCTACTTCCCATCTTTTCTTTTCTCAAGGTACTAACACTCTTCTTTGCTTCTCTCTATTGAATTTCTTTTGTTCATCTCTGGGTGTTTCTGTCCATCCACCTGGGTCCCTTACTTTCTCCATTTTGTTGAGATCTCTTGGGATGCCTGGGTGGCTTAGTCAGTTAAGTGTCTGCCTTCACCTCAGATCACGATACCCGGATCTTGGGATCGAGCCCCCCATCAGGCTCCCTGCTCAGAGGGGGGAGCCTGCTTCTCACTGTCCCCCCTGCTCTCTCTCTCTAATAAATAAATCAAATATTTTTTTAAAAAAGGACTTGGTATCTCTCCTGTATTTGCTACACATTTCCACTGGCATATTTAACAGGGGGCTGGAAAATTGCTCTTATATACTTAGGATGAGTTCAGAGAGTAGTTTTTGACTTATGCCTACGTCAATGCCTAAGGTTTTTACATTAAATGAATTTTATTCTGTCTGGGGTTGAAAACTGTTTGAGTACAATGTATGCAAATAAATTAAGAAAGATGCCTCAGTTCATATGATAGGAATGAACAAATGGACTTCTTGTGATATTATACATTTCTAGCCCTATTGTAGTCTGCACTTAAAGAAATAGGGTAGAAAATTCAGTATGATACCTATTAATATTTACATATTAAGCATTAGACATCGTGTAACATGTGTTCCTGGTGTCAAAGAATTTATAGTCTGGTAACTTAGAAAAGAAAACAAACTTCATAACAGAGAATTTAATGGACTTTAACCTGGAGCTTACTTTTCCAGTTTCTTTACTATTATTCCTGGTAGTCTGAATATTGTAGAGAATATTGAAAAATCATGATTGACTCCATTACATATCTATGGATTCCTACTTTATCTGGGCTTCAACACAGTTGGACTTAATTGTAATCAATTATTTTTTCCTATTTCTCACAGCAACTATTTCATGTCTTCCCACTCCCTGTTGGTTCTTTTTTTTTTTTTTTTTTAATCATTTTTTCCTTGTCAACAACTGTTGTTTCTTGTGTTGTTGATTTTAGCCATCATGACAGGTATGAGGTGATATCTCATTGAATTTTGATTTGTATTTCCCTGATGATTGTCTTTCCATGTATCTGTTAATCATCTGTATGTCTTCTTTGGAAAAATGTCTATTCATGTTTTCTGCCATTTTTTGGTTGGATTCTTAGTTTTTTGGGTCTTGAGTTTTAGAATTTCTTTATATACTTTTGACACCAATTCTTTATCAGAGATATCATTTGAAAATAGCTTCTTTCATTCTGCAGGTTGCCTTTTAGTTTTGTTGACTATTTCCTTTGTTGTGCAGAAGCTCTTTATTTTGATGAAGTCCCCATAGTTTATTTTTGCTTTTGTTTCTCTTGTCTCAGGAGTCATAACTAGAAAGAAGTTGTTCCAGCTGATGTCAAAGAGGTTACTGCCTGTGTTTTCCTCTAGGATTTAATGGCAAAGATATAGGGAAAGGGGATCCCTCTTACACTGGTGGTCGGAATGCAAACTGGTGCAGCCACTCTGGAAAATAGTATGGAGGTTTCTCAAAAAATTAAAAATAAAACTACCCTATGATCCAGAAATTGCTCTACTAGATATTTACCCAAAGAATAAAAAAATACCAACTCAAAGGGCTACATGCACCCCAATATTTATTGCATGATTATCAACAATAGCCAAACCATAGAAAAAGTCCAAGTGTCCGCTGACAGATGAATGGATAAAGAAGATGTGGTATACATACTATGGACTATTACTCAGCCATCACCAAGAATGAAATCTTACCATCTGCAATAACATGGATGGAGATAGAGAATTATGTTAAGAGAAATAAGACAGTCAGAGAGACAAATATATGATTTCACCTACATGTGGAATTTATGAAAGAAAACAAACAAGCATGGGGAAAAAGGAGAGAGAAAGGCAAAACAAGAAACAGACTCTTACCTATAGAGAATGAACTGATGGTTACTGGAGGGGAGCTGAGTGGGCAGGAAGGGTGAAATAGGTGATGGGGATTAAACAATACAGTAGTTGTGATGAGCGCCAGGGATTGTATAGAAGTGTGGAATCACTAAATTATATACCTGACACTGATATTACACGGTATGTTAACTAACCAGAATTTAAATAAAAAGTTAAAAAATAAAAGTCTCTTTATTAAGTTATAATTGACATAAAAATTTGTACATATTTAACATACACAACTTAATGGGTTTGGAGATAGGTATGCATCTGTGTAACCATCACCACAATCTATACCATAATCATCCTCATTATCTCCAAAAGTTTCCTCCTGTTGCACTAATTATTATTATGTTTGTGCATTATTCTTAGGTACCTGTTTCTTGTTACAGTCATTTCCTGAGATTAGATTTGTCTATTTCTATCCTAATGACCTGGGATCCTCTCTACATCTGAATTTGGTCATAATTATCTTGATTCACTTGGGTCATCCTAAATCCTTTTATTGGCCTCCATACCTCTGCTCCTTCATTCTGATTTATGCCACCTTTGTTACCTTGTTCCAGCCTCTGTATTTCCCTTGTAATTTTGTTTGTATTCCTGTAATTTTTGTTTTGTTTGATATGATTTTTTGGTTTTGTTCTTGGGCATGCTTCCCTTCAAAGTCTCAGTCTTTCAGTATTGTAATAAGTGCCCATAAGCTTGTCTTATTGGCTCTAGTTGTGACCCTCCCTTCAGTTTTCACATCAGTACTCTTCACATGCAGTTTCCTGTACATGTAATATATGATTTTCATATATTGGTTTCTACTTGCATCTCCATCTGCTCTCCAAATGCACAAATTTCTGCCATATTGTACTATTTACTGTTTGAATTCTGACACCATTTGAGAGAGTCCAGGAGTACTCTGAGCATTCCTCAGACTGAGGTAAAAAGATAAGCAATATATACAAAGACATAATAAAATAATGAACAAAAACATTAAAATAATTTTATGATAAAGATATATGATAAACCAAAAATATAAAGGGAACTATCAAGTGTCTAGATAATTAAGTAATGTTAGTTATAATAATAATATGTCATTTTCAACTATCAAATTGATATAAAATTTAAAAATTAGTGATTCCTGGTATTGGTTATGTGTGAGAAGTTTTTATTATACTCATAATCATCTAGAAACAGGAGGTGTGTCATGCCTGCAGGGCCACACAGGAAAGCACAGACAGGATGAGCAGGCTGGGGATGCCAGTGGGGAGAGAAAGAGAGAGTGAGGGAGGGAGGAGCTGCTGGGTAGGACCATTTACTGGGGCTTTTCTGGGAGGGACTGGATGAGATAAGGTAAGCAAGAGAAGTGAGTTTGAATAATTTGGGTGGGATCTGAGCTGTTAGGGTGATTCTTAGTAGTCTAGTAATTGACCCTGGGACAATTAAGGTGGGAATCCTGGTTCTCAGAGTCAGTGAGTCAGATAAATCAGGCAGATGAAGTGTGGACTAGGATTGGTTGGTTTATGGCTTCTAGCCTTTTGGCTAAAATCAAGTGTAGGATTGGTTGGTTTGCATATCAAAGATATGCATCCAGGCAAGTCCTTTACTATCTCTGGGAATTAGCTAACCCTAGGAGGGACAACTCCTCCCCAGTTAGCAAGGATCCAGATGCCAGAGCATCAAGAACACACAAAATAAGAAAATGCAGTCAACACAATGATTGTGGGTAATCTAATATCCCTGTCATAACAATTGTTTCCCTTTTTGAATCACCAATTTTCTCTAAGTCCTATAAGAAAAGAACAAAATTAGAGAACTTTCACAATTTGATTTCAAGGATTACTATGAAGCTACAGTGGTCAACACAGAGTGGTATTGACATAAGGATAGATAAACAGATCAGTGGAACAGAATAGCATGTTGTCACCAACTGATATTTGAAAAAATTAGCTTTTCAGTTCAATTCAATTCAATGGGTAAAAACAGTCTTTTCAACCAATAGGGCTGGAATAACTAGTAAATGTATTGGGGGAGATGGGCCTTGACACTCACCTGAAAATGCACTCAAATTTAGAGTGAAGCATGGACTCAACCTCAAAACTAAAATCATAAATTTTCTAGAGGAAAGCTTTTTCCATAAGAACAAAACCATCCACATGATCTTCATAATGTTGGAGTAGGCAAAGATTTCTTAGAGAGGACAATAAATCCACTAACTTCAATAGAAAGAAAATTAAGAAATTTACTTCACTGAAATTAACATATAAAGAAAAAATGCCCAATAATAAAAAAATAGCCCAATGATAATTGGCAAAACTCTTGAATACATATCTCACTGAAAAGGCCCATATGGATAATAACCAAAAGAAAAGGTGCTCAACATTATTAGTGATCAGGGACATGCAATTAAGTCCATGATGAATTGCCACTTTTTACTCCCAATGGAATAGTTAAAATTAAAAAGACCAATAATACTAAATGTTACTGATGAGGTAGTACAACAAGGAATCTCATTTTGGAAATCTGTTAGTTTTCGTTTGCAACCTCAGGAGTACCCCATGTGAAATCTGAAGCTGGCCCTTCTACATGGAGTGCAGGAGAGTGGAAGAAAGAGGCAGATCCCTCCAAGTTGGTAGGTGGCAGTTTTAATAAGCAAAGCCACTTACATATGAGGCTAGTCGTAGGCAGCTGCAAGATGAGCAGATCTCTGCACCATCCCAGCAGAATTTCAAAAACATATTTAAAGGCCTCGACAGGGATTAGTCCAGACTACATATTACCCTCTCAAAAGGCTGCAGCCTTGAAATGGCAGAACACAGATTCCAAGGACCCAGGAAGGGATTAGAGGGTTCCAATTCTGGGTCCAACTTGCAGATCAACCAAAGGTCACATCCTCTCAATGACTCCCTCCAACAGGTAGGTAGTTTCTCATAAAATTAACAATAAATTTGTCTTATAAATTTGTTTTATAAGACAATTATATAAGACATATATAAGAATGTTATAAGACAATTCTACTCCTAAGTATTTATTCAGAAGAATTGACATTTTCCTCCAGATTTTCATTTACCTTCTGACTAGGTTTTGGCAAGGTACACCAAATACGTTTGGTTTTTATTCTTATTCCTATGATTAGGTCGAATCAATATTCAATGCCAATGAATGTGTTTTCTAGAGACCTAAGAGCTAGTTAGAATTTCTTACTACAATGGTTACCTAATCATTTTGCTTAGATACCTTTTTTTTTAACTCTGTTTCATTATAATTGTAATGCAGATACTAATAGTGTCTCTAATAGTATAACCTGTTCATCTCAGGTTCTGAGGATTAAATGAGGTACTACATGTAAAACATAAATATGGATGATGATGATTATTATAACTTGTCAATCTAAGTAAGTAATTTGTCAGTCTGGCTCCATTTTCTCGTGAGAATTTTCAATCTGTGATTTAATTTTTCTATTTCTGGGGCATTTTAAAAACATATCTTTTTTCTTCTAGTCTTTTGATTTTGTTATTTGGTAAAAGTTGGATCTCTTTTACCTATCTTCCTTTTTTTTTTTAAAGATTTTATTTTAAAATAATCTTTACACCCAATTGGGGTTCAAACTTACAACCCTGAGATCAAGAGTTGCATGCTCTACTGACTGAGCCAGCCAGCCACTCCTCCTTTACTAACCTATAGGAAGGTGCTCTAGGAAGCACCTTTCTAAAGTTTTCTAAACTTTCCAAAGTTTTAAAATCTTTTTTTATTTTATTACTCAATTTTGTGTAATGATGCTGTATGTTTCTTATTGTGCTTTCTGCGTGTTTATTTTTCTTTATTCCACTTCCAATGTGATTGCTATTTCTGATGGCTCTTTTTTTACCTTTCCATTTCTTAAGCTGATTTAGCTTATTTTCCATCTTCTATTGTTATTTTTCCATGACTTCTCTGAGTTCTATTATCTCTGATTTGTGTTTTTGTTTTAAAGAGGCACTTGCTTCATTATGCTTTTCATATTTACTACACTGTATTTGACTACAACTTTTCTTTACTCCCTGTCATTATTTCTGGAGTAACTGTTCTATACATTTTATTTATTTTCCTCATTGTTCTCCTTCCTCTTTTAAAAAAATAGATCTTATGTATTTTTAAAATTATTCTTCATTTTTTGAATGAGGTTAATTATTCTTGGATAATCCATCTGCTGGGGAGTTTGATAAAGGATAGTGTTATGATCCAGACTCATAGGAATTCTAATTATGACATGGGCTGTATAAAATCTTTAGCTTTTATTCCTCTCTAGTCAACTAAAAATGGTACTTCAGGCTGCTTTTAATCTTTATCTTTGTCTCTCACTCAGATAGCTGCCAAAATATAGCTTATCTACATTTTCCTAAATTAGCTCCACTCTTTCAGATATTTTAGATTTGATGCCAAATAGAATCCATTGGTTCACAACCTCTGGAGCTACCCTGGGTGAAATCTGAAACTGGCCTCTCTACAGGGAGGACAAGGAGAGACTGAATAAAGAGGCAGACTACTCCTGATTGGTAGGCAGCAGGTTCAAAACAAGGGAGCTGACTTCCAAGGCTTGTCTTAGGCAGCTGCAAGATGAATAGATCTCTCCACCCACCCGCCAAAATTTTAAGTTTATATAGAACTCTTAACTAGTTTCAGTCATGTACATCATCCAGATAGTCTCAAGAGCACATTGCTCTCTCAGCACATTGCTGTGCCCTTGAAATGCCTCCCATTGTGGGAATGGTGATGAGAATGTACACTGCAAGGACAGGGGAAGGGGTGAGGGGCCTCAATTTCCCTGGTCACATCCTCTCCATTACCTCCTCTAACAGTATCCAAGGGGGCTTCCATTATTAATCTACACAACTCATTTATCCTGTTGTAAGTATGAAATAATTAAAAAAATCTTTATTAGAGTATGCCACTTACTTTAGAGAAGTAAAGTTCTGCTGGCTTTTTTTGAGCTTTTAGCTGTAATTGCCCTTACTCTATATCTTGCTGTACTTTTTGTTTTTAAGATTTTATTATTTATTTGAGAGAGAGAAAGAGAGGATCAGTGAGAGGAAGAGGGAGAGAGAATCTGAAACAGACTCTGTGCTGAGGAAAGAGCCTGTCCTGGGGCTTGATCCCACAACCTTGAGAATATGTCCTGAGCTGTAATCAAGAGTTGGACTCTCAGCTGAGGCCCCTCTTGCTGTACTTTCTGTTTGACTTTCACAACTTTTTGTAACCTTTCTTTTGTTTTATGATACAGAGGTTCAGATTTCTCTAGTTTGTTTGTTTATTTATTTTGTAAGAAGCAAAATGATCATATTAATTTTTTTCCATTTTTTAAATTTAAATTCAATTAACTAACAGATAATGTATTATTAGTTTCAGAGGTAGAGGTCAGTGATTCATCAGCTTTATATAATACCCTGTGCTCGTTACATCACGTGCCCTTCTTAATGTCCATCCCCCAGTCACCCCATCCCCTTATCCCCCTCCCTTCCAGCAACCCTCAGTTTGTTTCCTATGATAAAGAGTCTCTTATGGTTTGTCTTCCTCTCTGATTTCATGTTTTATTTTTCCTCTCTTCCCATATGATCCTCTATTTTGTTTCTTAAATTCCGCATATCAGTGAGATCCTACGATAATTGTCTTTTTCTGACTGACTTATTTATCTTAGCATAATATCTTCTAGTTCCATCCACATCGTTGTAAACAAATTTCTCTAGCTTAATCAAATATAGATTTATATTTTGTTTCTCATATTACTTACCAAGGAGGCAATACTCAGCTTATTTTATTACAATTAAATCAGATATTCTTCCAGATATATATATATATATATATATATATATATATATATATATATATATATATATATCTATCTAGGTGCTTAATGGAATAAAAGGGTTTTAATTTTGCTGTAGTCTGCTGTGGTTGGATGGTGATGTGTTTCTAAATAGCAAATTTTCTTTCCTCCTCATATATGTCTGCATATATCTAAATCAATGTCTATGTGTACCTTTATTTATTTAAAAATAAACTTGAAGGGAAAATTATAAAATATTAATTGTGATTATGCATGAAAGAAACCACTGCAGCCCCAAATTTTGTAGCTATACCTGATTCTAAGAAAATACCAACCATCTAGCAGGTCACAAATACCAGATGGGGAAAGATGTAGAAATAAAAGTCAGGGTATGGAACAGAAGTCCAGGGATAGGCAAATCAGAGATGAATTAGAGATTGGTGTGGGAGGAGAGATGAGGTCAAGAAGCTCTGTTGATCTTTAAACTTGCATTTCTGAGCCATGTGGGAAAATAGTGTGTGGGTGTTTTGGTCTGGTTTAAACGATGGTGTGTCAGCGGAAAACAAGCCTGCCATATATATTTATTCCTCCATGCTATTTTGACCTTGCCAGCCTGGAAAATACAGACTAGAAAATTTTTACTTATTCTTTTAGGTACAGTTCAATCATGATCAGTTGTCTCTGGCTTTCTGGGTTCCTATTATCTTCCATTCCACTTTGATTTCTTCTTGTCTCTCCTAGCTGTTTAAGCATGTCTCTGTTACATTGCTTAAAAAGTACCTTTAGATTGTTGTCTGGCTTTCTTTTTTTTTAGATTATGAATTTTTAGATTATGAATTTATTGAAGGCTAGGATTTAATCTCATTATTTTTAGTTCCTGGCACATAACTTGAGATACACCGAATTCTTAATAAAGGTCGTACATTTTATTGAATCATGGTGTTTTTAATATGGCATTAAATGTCTTAGCATAATGGATGCCTTAGGAGTTTGATAATGTTTAGTTCAAAAGTCCTCAATGCGTCAGCTTAAATTTTTGCAGTGATATTGAATATCTGTGTACAGTTATAGTTTCTATGATTTAAGTGCCTAGAAATCTTTAATATAATTACAAATATTTTAGTTATAAAAACAGATTTCATTCATTTCAAGTCTTTTTGACCATTCTGTGAAAGTTCTAATTTTAAGGAAGTTATAGATCGTAAAAATCATGGTGTGTGAAACTTTCATTGCCTGCCCTTTGTGAATTTTCAATTAATCTTAAGTTTAGAACTAAAGAGGAACTTTAGTTCTAATTAACCTGGACTAGAATATGTTTCCTTAATCTGTGCTTAACTTATCACAATAGACTAGTTGCTGAATGAGTCTAAGAGTTACTTTCCAATGTTTTGATGATCTGTGATCTGCATATAATGTGTATACCAGTAAAGACTGCAAGTATGATTTGCTCAGTTATTTTCATGGATAAAATTAATTGAATGTTTATTGCCAGGCACTGTGATAAATATTTTACACACGTTATTGACTTGGATTCCTTATTTTATTGATAAGAAAACCAACTCTTGGTGAGATTAAGTAACATGTCTAACTCCACCCAACTGGCAAGTGACTGATCAGACAGTGTAACCCCAAAGCCCATATTCTTTACCACGGTGCTATTTCATCTCTGTAAAGGATGAGTGAAAAACAGCTACTCAATTTGACTCAATTTGATAAAATATTGTTCAGAAATACTGGTTCTGCTTCTGCAGACTCAAAGTTAGGTCTAGAGAGGCTCAGAAGTTTCTTGGCACATGATACAACTTAACAGAATTTTTCAATTACTATGCAGAGCATCACAGGGCCAGTCTCAAACTCCTCTGATTTGTGTGCTTGAAATTCCAATCCCTTGTGAAATGGCCGAGAATGTTTAAAATTGGAAGAAGCTTCAGTAGGCTGTCCTTCCGTGACCTCTTTTTCTGCCTCCATCACAATGTACGTGTGAGTCTAGGGAAAACAAGATAGAGACCATTTATTTCATAACAACAAGGTTCTGTTGCTGGGCTGTGTGTGTGTGTGTATATGGTGAAAGTCTCTAATTTTATTTTTATTTTAATTTATTTATTTTTAAATATTTTATTTATTTGTTTGACACAAATTTGTTTGAGCACAAGCAGGGGGAGCAGCAGAGGGAGAGAGAGAAACAGACTCCCCGCTGAACAGAGAGCCCAGTGATGCAGGGCTCCATCCCAGAACCCTGGAATCATGACCTGAGCTGAAGGCAGATGCTTAACTGAGCCACCCAGGTGCCTCATGTTTTTATTTTTTTTATATGTAAGGCCGAGCTAAGAAAGTAATTTGGGAAGTAAACTGATAAACTATTTGAAAAATACAACAAATATTTTCTGAGAAACAAAATAAACCAACACAGGGCTAGAACAAATGCCTATATATAATGCTGCTTTTTCTTTCTTTCTTTCTTTTTTTTCTTAAAACTCTGTAAGTCGATGCTATGCCTAAACAGAAGAAAGAGAGAAACTGAAGGAGGCAAGAAACAGCACACAGGCTCTTGTAGCAAATCTTGTCTTCAGATCAGCGTAATAGCCTGTGTGTGTGGTAAGCAGCTGTGAGAAAGATAGGTGATTTCCCACCCTGCAGGAGTAATTTCCTTGGGACAAAGAATGAAGAGCAATGCCTACTGCTGACAGTGAAGTGGGCACTTAACCTCAGAGAATTCAAATGCAATGAATAATTAGTATAAAACCTATGAAAACTATACCAGAATATGTTCCTACATATAAGTATGTGGAATAAATTAGTATATCAATTTTTTAAAAAATTTTTTAAAGATTTTATTTATTTATTTGACAGAGAGAGATCACAAGTAGGCAGAGAGGCAGGCAGACAGAGAGAGGAGGGAGCAGGCTCCCAACTGAGCAGAAAGCCCGACTTGGGACTCGATCCCAGGACCCTGAGACCATGACCTGAGCCGAAGGCAGAGGCTTCACCCACTGAGCCACCCAGGTGCCCCAAATTAGTATATCAATTTATAGGAGAATTACTAAGCTCTAGATCAGATCAGCTGTAATAATTGAAATTTGCTCTTGGATCAACTACAATAATAATTACCAGATTAATTTTCCAAGCCAGGTACACCAATTGACTGTAATGAATGCTCTCTTTGCACGCAGAAGGTACAGAGGTGATGCAGGCAGTGTCACACTACTCTAACCACCTGTTATAAACAACGCTTTTAGGGACCTGAAGAGACATTTTTCCAAAGAAGACATGCAAATGACCAACAGGCACATGAAAAGATGCTCAGCATCATAAATCATCAAGGAGAGGCCACAACAAGTTATCATCTTCTACCTTTGGGGGTGGTTATTATCAAACAAACAAGAAGTAAATGCTGGTGAGGATAACCGAGAAAAGGGAAGGTCGTGGACTATTTGTGGGGATGAAAACTGGCACAGCCACTCTGGAGAATGTATGGAATCTCCTCAAGAAATTCCACTTCTGGGGATATCTCCAAGGAGATGAAATCATTATTTTGAAGAGATATCTGTACTCCCAAGTTCATTATTCACGATAGCCAAGGTAGGGGAAAAGCTGAGTTTACCAGTGGACGCTTACGAATTTTTTTTCTTCTGCCTTTTTTTTATTGTGTTGAAACAGACATAAAATAAAATTTACCATCTTAACCATTTTTAAACATACACTTCAGTGGTATTAAATATATTCACTTTGTTATACAGCCATTACCATCATCCATCCTCATAACTCATTTCAATTTGTAACACTCAAAGTCTATACCTATAAAACAATAACTGCACATTCTCCCCTCCACCCGACTCCTGATGAACACTATGATATTTTCTGTCTCTATGATTTTGATGACTCCAAGTACCTCATACACGTGGAATGACACTTTATCTGTCTTTTTCACTCAGTATAATGTCCTTAAGGTTCATGCTGTTGTACCATTTGCAGGATTTCCTTCCTCTTTAAGGCTGAATAATATCTCATTGAATGTATACACCACATTTTGCTTAACCACTCATTGGCTGATGGACACTTGTATGCTTCCGTGTTTTAGCTTTTGTGAATAATGCTGCTATAAATGTGGGATACAAATAACTCTGAGATCCTGTTTTTAATTCTTTGGGTATATATCCAGGGGAATTGCTAAATCAACATGATAGTCCTATTTTTAATTTTTTGAGGAACCTCCATGCTGTTTTTTCAGTGGCCATACCATTTTACATTCCCACCTAATATTTGTTGCTAACACTTTTTTTTTTTTAAGAAAGTTGCCATACTAATGGGTGTGAGGTGATATCCCATTGTAATTTTGATTTGCATTTTCCTTATGTACAGTATCTTTTCATAAGCTTATTGGTCATTTGTATGTCTCCTTTGGAGAAATGTCCATTCAAGTCTTTGTCCATTTTTAAATCAGTTGTTTGTTGCATTTTAGGAGTTCTGTGTATATTTTGGGTATTAATCCCTTTTCATACATATGACTTAAAAATATTTTCTTCCATTTGTAGGTTGTCTTTTCACTGTGATAGTGTCTATTGATGGGTAATGAACATGTGATAGAAATATACAATGGAGTATTATTCAGTCTTAAGAAAGATATTTATTTATTTATTTATTTATTTATTTATTTTCGCAAGAGAGAAAGAGTGTGTACATGCATGAGCACAGCAGGGGAAGGGGCAGAAGGAGAAGTAGACTCACAATGGAGCAGGTAGCCTGATGTGGGACTTGATCTCAGGACCCTGGGATCATGACCTGATCTGAAGGCAGATGCTTACCTGATTGAGCCATCTAGCTGCCCCATGAAAGAAATCTTGTCGTTTGTGACATTGTGAGTGTATCTGGAGGGCATTAGGCTAAGGGAAATAAGCCAGATAAAGACAAGTACTGCATGATATCACTTACATGTAGAATCTAAAAAAATAAAAAGTCAAACCTGTAGAAACAGAGAGTAAAAAAGCCATTGTCAGGGGCTAGGGGCCGGAGGTGGGTCAGTGGGCAAAATATAGAAAAATAGGTAGAGTGTACAAACTTCCAGTTATAAGATCAATAAGGTCTTAGGATCTAATGTATAACATGATGACTATATTGATAGCACCGAATTGTATAATTTAAATTTGCTAAGAGAGGAAAACTTACGTTTTCACCAAAAGAGAGAGAGAGAGAGAAAAAAAGAAGTATATGAGGTGATGGATGTATTACCTAATTCCATATGTTAGTTCTTTCTTAATGTATACATATATCAAATCATCAATGTACACTTTAAATATTCTATAATTGTACTTGGCAATTATCCCCTGGTAAAGCTGAAAAAAAAAAGGAGTAGCCTCCTGGAATATTTGTAAAAAAATATAAAAATAAAAAACAAAAAACCAAGCCCTATAGGAGTTACTGTAGTACATTATGGTGCCAGATGAGGAGGTAGAATGGAAAAGTCTGAATATCCCCTTTGTATATGAAAAAGCTGAATCATTCCATCAGCCAGTTACTATTTACTGAGCAGCTATTATATGTGCTTTAATAAAATGTAAGGGATTTAAGACCCCATCACCTGATCACAAAGCCCAAAAAGAAAGGGAAAGGAAGAAAAATGGTGTTAAAGATAAACTTTACTATACTGTTCTTGAGCCTTGGTTAGGAAGAAATCACTTAGACAAACTAAAGATCACTGGGGTCTCCTTTGCCCTAATGTCATAGCTTGTCTATGCCCTGTCATGTCTAATGTCATGCCATGATGGTAAGAGAGATAAGTCACTAATCACAGTTTTAAAATAAATGTAAATTAATATGCTACTCCTGTAATTTGAGATCCGACTATAAATGGGAGCTTTTATGAGCTAAAGACTATTCATGGCAGGTCCTTTACTGGCCCTAACAGCCCCTCGCTACTATTTAGAAAGGGCTCCTCTTCTTCAGCACAGGTTACTATCATCATATGATTTTGTTAAAATCAGACACTGTATACTGCCAACCAGCAGGAAATTATCATACTACATATACAAATATGCAGTGCCCTTGGTTTGCATACCTCTCTCCTGAGTTATGCAAGGGCATAACCTATGACTTTGATTCAGGGAACTATGGGCATGTATAGTAGTTAAACGTTTCTTTTAAGTGAATATGTAGTGCCAGCTTCATCTGACATTTACATGTAAAGTGCTCAGAACACAACCTAGAACACAGTAAGTGGTGGGGATGTCAGAGATTTTTATGCTCTTAACCCAGTTGAGCCACACACACACACACACTCTACAAGATAGATACTCTAGTTTTTTTTTGCTAAAATGCAGTATACATGTTCCTAAAAAACATCACGTTCTATAAATGTTTGCACTAAACCAGCAGGGTTCATAGGGAATATAGGGCAAAAAGAGACTATCCAAAACAAATAAAACTTTCTAAGCGCAGCATCAATAGAGTTAATTAAAATAGCACATTTTAAAACATGATAAATGCCTGATAAGTAAAATGGGAGTTTGTGCATAGTTTTCTCCTGATCAAGAATGTAGAAAAAAATGCTATAGAAAATACAGGACTTTAACTTTTTAAAAATGTGGAGTTTCCTGGACTGATGGGGGTGTAAGAAAGAATAGACACTTTTTAAAACAAGATTATTTATTTATTTGTTTATTTGACAGAGGGAGAGAGAGAGAGACAGGCTCCCTGCCAAGCAGGGAGACCGATGTGGGGCTCGATCCCAGGACCCTGGGATCATAACCTGAGCCGAACTGAGCTACCTAGGCGCCCCAAGTACAGACACTCTTTAGAAATGACATGCACGAAGTCAGGAAGCACCATGCAGATAATTATTGCAAGGCAGATTATGTGCCAAATCAAGTCATACTTACCCAACAGTAAGAGCAAGCCCAGTTCCCACCTGGGAACACAGCCTGGCATTTCCTCATAGCTCCCGCAGCAGGGTCTTCACACACCTTGAATTCAGCTGCTGACACTTAGTGAAGAGAAACACAAACCACGTAGAGAAAAATCTCATGTGAACCAGCATATGACTGCATTATATTGACAGCATTCTCTCATTTACCAGTCATGAATGAGTCAATTCACATTACACAGATACCTGTTGTAGCAGAGCAAAGGTATTGTCCTCACTTCACCAATGAGAAAACCCAGGAACCAGTGGGAAGGTGGGTGGGGGATGGGTGAAACAGTGATGGGGATTCAGGAGGTGATGGGGATTCAGGAGGGCACTTGTGATGAGGGCTGGGTGTTGTACAGAAGTGTTGAATCACTCATCTTACCCCTGAAACTAATGTCACACTGTATGTTAACGAACTGGAGTTTACAAACTCAAAAAATAAAGAGTATTTAGTATTTAGAGCCCTCCCTGCCCCCCCAAAAAAGAAAAAAAAAGGAAGCAAGCCTGGAACACTTACCTAAGGTTAATAGCCAGATAAGTGCTGAAACCAAGGTTTGAACCTCAATGCTTAATCATTTAGCTTCACTGCTTCTTTCCAAGTTCATAAATGATTTCAAGAGTGAAAACTTCCATTGTATCAAAACACACACAATAGGTGCTCTTTACTGAGCAACTGATTGAGTGGATCAACTTTTTCATATACCGAAGGTATATACAATATTTTCCATTCTGCCTCCATGTTTTGCACTCAAATAAGGTAAGACAGTGCGTCCGACTGCACTTTCAGACTCTAATTCCTGCAGTTCTCAGTCCAGTGGTGATTCAGATGGCAGCTGTCCCCTCATTGTCTTCTGTGAACTTGCCCCCAAAAGAATTTGCTTCAGATAAAAACATTAGTGGGTTATATAGAACTTGCGGGTTATTTCACAGGTGATTTGGAGGAGGGAGGTAATACTGCACATGTCTATGAGCAAAAAATCTGAGGTACTCCTTAAATATTTTTCTTTAAAATCTTTTTCTTTGCCACAAGACCATCAAGGGTCACTTTGCTCACTTCCCTGATTTATTGCCTAAATTTATAACTTTATTCTTCCTTCCAGATTTTTTCTGGATTTTCAAATGTGATTTTAGTAGGGAAGCAATCTATCTTCTTCCTCAGTTCCTCCCTGTTCACATGCATACTCATATGGGAGCCCAGCAAAATAGAATCATCTAGCTACCAAGATGTAAACTCTCTGCCACTTAGTGTTATAGTAACGAAAGTTTTTTTTTTAATTGCATACTTGTCATATGTAATTCACAATATGGGGCAAAATAACAATAGATTTAACTGTCCCTCCAATTATTTACCTTTAAGCAAATTCATAGTCAACAAAGCATACTAATGAAATTCTGTTTACTTGGTGTAGGGCAGATTGTGTGTGTGTGTGTGTGTGTGTGTGTGTGTGTGTGTGTGTGTTCCTTTACTGTTTCTTGGTCTACTCTTAGTCAACCACCCTAAGCCGCCTATTGTGATAAGGGTCATGTGACTGATTTATGGGCTAAATTTGTAAATTAAAATGCTAATTCGGGTATAGGCTCTGAGTAAGAAAAAGGAATCAAGGTTGGCTCCAGTGACCCTTGTACACTTTATTGGCCATCATTTCTTTATTCTCAGCGGGATTCTCCAAGATGCTTCAGTGCACAACTACCCACAAACAATTGCACATCTTAATGTTCTCTCTCATTGTACCATTTCAGTCTTAGAGTGATTTTTAGGAATGTGTTCCCTGATAACTTGGCACACAGCTGCATCAGCTGATTAGCTCCAGAATGTTCCATCTAGTGTCTTGGGCAGGTTTCACAATTTGCCTTTTGGGTAACTGAATCATACATGTAAGGATCATTATGACTATCTTGGCCATGGCATGTCAAGGCCTTTTCAGTCACCTGAACTTATATTCTAAGAAAGAGAAAATTGTTAAAATCTTAGCTTTTAATTGGTGATGTTTTAAATAAAAGCTAAGTGTTGCTATGGCTGAAGTCAAAGATGTTGCTGCTTCTGTAGCCTTCTGGAATTTTAATGGTCTCCTGTCTCACATTTAGGTCTTTCATTCATTTTGAATTTATTTCGTGATGGTGTAAGGAAGTGGTCCAATTCTATTCTTCTGCATGTGACTGTCCAATTTTCCCAACACTATTTGTTGAAGAGACTTTTTTCCACTGGATATCCTTTCCTGCTTTGTCACAAACTAATCAACCATATAGTTGTGGGTTCATTTCTGGATTTTCTACTCTGTTCCATTGATCTATGTGTCTGTTTTTGTGCCAGTTCCATGTAGTTTTGATTAATTTGGCTTTGTCATATAACTTGAAGTCCAGAATTGTGATGCCTCCAGCTTTTCTTTTGAGGATTGCTTTAGCTCTTCAGGGTCTTTTGTGTTTCCATACAAATTTTAGAATTGTTCTGTGAAAAATGCTGCTGGTATTTTGATAGGGATTGCATTAAATGTGAAGATTGCTTTGGGTACTTAGATTGTCCATTTCTTCTTCTGTGAATTTTGGCAGATTTTGTCTTTTAAGGAACCGATCCATTTCATCTAGGATATCAAATTTATGTGCATCAAGTTGTTCATAGTATTCCTTTATTATCCATTTAGTAAGTGATGATAGTCCATTTTTATAAAGGGATCTGTAGTATTGTCCTCTCTTTCATTTCTGATATTAGCAATTTGTATCCACTCTTCTGCCCTTTTTTTTTTTTTTTTGGTTAGCCTGGCTAGAGGTCTATTAATTTTATTGATTTTGTCAACAAGCTTTTGATTTTGTTGTTTTCCCTATTGATTTTCTGTTTTCAGTTTCAATAATTTCTGCTCTACTTTTCATTATTTCTTCTAGTTACTTTGGATCTAATTTGCTCATTTTTTCCTGTTATCCTTAAGTAGGAGCTTAGATGATTGATTTTAGAGTTTTCATCTTTGCTAATATATGCACTCAATGCTATAAATTTCCTTCTAAGTACTATTTTAATTGCATCTCACACATTTGGTAAGTTGTATTTTCATTTTCATTTAGTTTAAAACATTTAAAAATTTTCCTAGAGATTTCTTCTTTGACACATGTGTTAATAGGGAAGTGTGTTGCTTAATCTCCACATATTTTCCAGCTATCTGTTTGTTACTGATTTTTAGGTTAATTCCATTGTGGTCTGAGAACAGACATTGTATGCATTTCAGTTCTGGAAATTTCTACTGAGATATCCTCGGATGTGGAGATTATCTCCTCAGCAAGTATAATCTTCTCATCAGCCTGATCAAAGAAGTTCTTCATTTCTGTTTAGAGTGTTTTTGATCTCTAGCATTCCCTTTGTGGTTTTTCCCTGGAATTCCCATGACACTGCCTGCACTGCCTGCATTGCTCATCTGTTCTTGCATACTGTCTACTTTTTTCACTAGAGCCCTTAGTAGGTCAATCAGAGTTATTTTAAATTCATAGTCTGCTCATTTCAATATCTCTGTCATTTCTGAGTCTGGTTCTGATGCTTGTTCTCTCTCTAAACCTTTTTTTCCCCTTTTTGTATGTCTTATAATTTTTTTTTCATACCTAAACATTATTTGCTGGCTGAAAGGAACTGCAGCAAATAATCTTTTGGCAATATAGTGGTAAATTTTAAGATAAGGGGAGTGTTCAGTAGTACTATGATTAAATTTCAGGCTTTTAGTGAGCAATAAAATGATTGAATATTAGGTAAATTTAAATACCATTTTTTTTTCTACTCTAGTAATAAACCTCACTAAAGTAAATGAAAAAAATTATAATAGTAACAAAACTGAGAATACTTAAGAATAAATTTAGTGAGGGATGCCTGAATGACTCAGTTGCCTTTGGCTCAGATCATGGTCAGGGTCCTGGGACCGAGTCCCACATTGGGCTCTTTGCTCTACCCGGAGCCAGCTTCTCCCTTTGCTTGCTGCTCCCTCTGCTTGCTCTCTCTCTCTCTCTGATGAATAAATAAATAAAATCTTTAAAAAAAAGAGAATAAAATCTAGTGAATGACAAAGCTCTTGTTTTAATTACTTAATCAATGGTGCTGACACAATGGGGATCTATGATATATTACCAATCAAGTTAAGAAATAAGATGATAAAACTCCTATAATAAAATCTAAGCTACATGCACAGTCTAGGTTTGTGAAAGGTCATCTTTATTTATTTATTTTTAAGATTTACTTATTTCAGGAAGGGAGGGGCAGAGAGAGATAGAGAATCTCCAGCAGACTCCCACTGAGTGTGGACCCTGATGTGGGGCTCTCTCTCATGACCCCAAGATCATGACCTGAGCTGAAATCAAAAGTGGATGCATAACCAACTGAACCACCCAGATGCCCCTGTGGAAGATCTTCTTAAATAAGCTGAGAAACTTAGATAGGCATATTTGATTTAAAAAATTAAAAACTTATGATAAAAATACAATTAACAAAACAAATGGTTATATAATACCTATAAATATCTGACATAATATTTGTTATATTTCTTCTTATATTAACAAATAGATAAACAATATGACAAACTTGTGTAGGCCATGAATAAAAGAGAAAATCCAAATGACGAACAAAAGCTGAAAGGAAGGCCAAACTAGTAATACCCAGATATCACTTCACATCGGATTGGCTAAATTTGAAAAGACTGCTAACACCAGTTGCTGCCGAGATATAGGAAACATAAACTCTCAAACATGCTTGTGACAATATTAATGTGACCACTTTTGGGGGAGGCAATTATGGAATATTTTAAAATAACATGCATTTTAACTTAGTAGTCCTTTACTTAGGAAGCATCACATAGAATGATGAGCCTCAGTACATAAGAACATATTTTTAAAGATGTCTATTGCTGCAATGTGGCAAAAATAAATAAGTAAGCAAAGGAATACAGAAAAGGACAAATGAGTACATAAGTAAATAAAGCAAAGTAAACATTCATCAATAGAAGAATGGCTGGATAAATTATTACATAGGCACACAATTGAAAGAAAATATAGCTATCCTACCAGACATAATGGGATTTACATGAGATGTGTAAAAAATGGCAAGAAACATGTGTGTGTGTAATGAGATGGTTATTAGTTTACTTTACACAGGTGATTTGCACACCACATGTGTATACATATAGATGTGCCTGTATATAGTACATGTGTGTATATGTATTTGTTTGTACATCTTGTATAGACCTGAAAAAATATAGATGATAAATTCTAACTTAACACCAGTATCTGGAGGTATGTGGGTGGGTGGGGGCACATGATATGGAACCTGGGGATGATAGAGGAACAAACTAAAAAAGGAAAAAAATTTAAAAAATGAGTGTTTTGAACATGTGTGAATGATACCATATTTATGCACTTATGTGAAAAGTATAAATGCATGTACATATGATATTTAAAAAGTAGTTGGAATGATCTGCCAAGTGTCATAAGGTAGATAGTGACTAAATCAAGATTGGAATCCAGATTGTTCTGATGTCACAGCTATGGCTCTTTTTAGCACTACAAGTTTTCTTAGTTTATAAATATGATTCACGATATCAACAAAGATATGTTGGTTAGTAGAGAGATTGGGCAGAGCAGGACAATACTCTAACAATCCTAAAAGCTTAAAAAATAAAATTTATCATTTTCTAAAATTTTCACTAGCCTTTCCTTTACATAGCAAGGTCACTATCAGTGGTGTCACGATCAGAGAGTTCTTATTGACTCTATTTTTACAATTCTTACCTTTCCTATACATTTTTTCTTGGGTTCTTGGATATTAAGATCATACAAAGTATTTTAGTTATTTGAAAAAATATTAGCTTCTTTATTTGTGTCCAAAATTCATCTCCTGAGTATATTCCCATTGAGAGCTTCTCTGGAAATTCTAATTGTAAAACTAACTAATTATTTTTAGAAATAAATAATTAGAAATTAGCCATGCATACTAAGGAATGGGAGAAAACTTACAACCATCTATTATGACTTCATGTTGTATAATGATAAAATATTAGGTAGGATTGTAGGTTCTTTAGAAGTTAGGACACAATACACAGGCACTGGGATAAATGAAATGCAGAATATTTTGTGACATCCAGCTCCAAATGAGTAAAGTTGTCACACAGAGTCACGGAGGAGGTTGCCTGGGGATATGGCATCAGAAGTTGCCATAAGAATTGGCTTTAGTATGCTAAGCAAGGGGGAGTTAGCTAGGTTCCAGGGGCTCCATGTGAATTGGCTAATTTGAAAATTTTCCAGGGCTGCTGACATACAGGCTGTCTGGAGCTGTCTGGTTTCCTGGCCTGGGACAATTAGGATGGGTACCTGTTGGTCCTGGAGTGTGAGAGACCCAGAAGGTAAGCCAAGGGGTTGTGGTATGGACTTCATCAACTGCTCAAGAAAGAGAACTGACTGGCCTCTAGCCAGGGCCTCCAAACTGGGTCAAGATGACATTTCAAAACAAAACTATATTATACCTCGTAAATGTCCAAAGCATGAGAATACTTCCCAAAGAAAAGTCCGTTTTAATCTTTCCTAAACTTTGATTCCTCTATCACTATCATTCTTGTCTTTTTGGGCTAACAACCAGTTCCTTCCTTCCTTCCTTCCTTCCTTCCTTCCTTCCTTCCTTCCTTCCTTCCTTCCTTCCTTCCTTCTTTCTTCTTTCAAGATTTTGCTTATTAATTTGACAGAGAGAGAGAGAGAGCACAAACAAGGGGAGCAGCAGGCAGAGGGAGAAGCAGTCTCCCTATTGAGTAAGGACCCTGATGTGGGGCTCCGTCTCAGGACTCTGAGATCGTGACCTGAGCCGAAGGCAGACGCTTAACCGGCTGAACCACCCAGGTGCTCCTAACAACCAATTTTAATAATAAGGTTCATTTGCATAAATTTCTGTGACTAATCAATAGGAAAATATTTGTATTACTGGTGAGCCTATGGTCCTCTTACTCCACCATCTTCCCTGGGAGAGCTGGGCCTGCAGTTTTGTAATCAAGTAAACATCATAACACCTTTAAACACTAGGTATCATCTCTCCATTGCACAGATGAGGGAACTGAAGCATATAGACATTAGGTCATTGGCACATGTCACATATCTAATAAACAACAAGGCAAAGCCTTTCACTATAGCCTGGTTGTGTACTCCAGTCATGCAAAAGATGGGAGCCATTTTCATTTTTGTAGTTCCATACTTGTTTTAAAATATTGGGAAAGACTTTTAAAAGTCCTGATTTTGTGCTCCGCCGCCTGCCGGGAGCCGGCCCCTCCCCCTGGGGTCTATCTTCCTGTCGCGTTGGATTCACTTCTCCGCTGGTCCTACCTTTCAGAAAGTGGTCGATTTTCTGTTTCTAGAATTGTTGTTTTTCTTCTCTTCGATCTCCTGTTGGATTTGTAGGTATTCGGAATGGTTTGATGGCTATCTAGCTGATCTCCTGCTAGCTGATGTTGTCTCAGCCTGCTACTTCTCCGCCATCGAGCGTATTATGCTTAGCGAAATAAGTCAACTGGAGAAAGACAACTATCACATGATCTCCCTGATATGAGGAAGTGGAGATGCAATGGGGGTGGGAGTTAAGGTGGTAGGAAAAGTAAAAATGAAACAAGATGGGATCGGGAGGGAGACAAACCAAAAGAGACTCTTCATGTCATAAAACAAACTGAGGGGGGTGGGGGGAAGAGGGGTTGGGAGAGGGTGGTGGGGTTACATTATATGTTTAAATAAAGCTTAAATTAAAAAAAAAATATTGGGAAAGGTCTGAAAAGCATGTCTAGTTTGTAATTTCACATATATTATTGCCAAGTTTTAAAATGGATTAATTTTAAAGATAAATATTACACAACTAATAGTACAAATGGTATGTGGACATGACAACATATTAGGACTAAGTTTGCTTGAACTTTTTGCTCTTTCATAGCTTACTTCTTTTTTACCAATGACTTTGTGTTACACAGTTACCTATAGGATAAAATCCAAACTTTGACGTTATACTATATAGTCTAGCTCTATCCAGCTGATCTCTAAATCTCTCTTCCTGAGAACTGCCCACTGGAGGTCAGGAAGTTGATTCACTGTACTTAAGGACGTGGTGGGCATGGGTCAGCTGAATGCCCACCAAACTCTTTCCATTTATTTTTCTACTTCAAGAGCTAAATTGTATCACTTCTACTGTAATGCCAAATAACACAGACTCAGAGGCTCTAATCTCTCTTTTTAAAAATAAAGCTATTTAAAAAAATCAATAACTTATAAGGTATTTCTCTATATTCTGGGTAATCAGTGAATGTTTATTATGCACCTCTTGTATGTGAAGCACTATATTAACATCTTTGAGCACTGTCTTCTTGGCTTCATACTCTTATAATTGAGGGGCATGAGCTCTACATGTGAAAAGTGAACTTATAAAAAACGTGATGGTGGAGTCCATGATGGTCATTATAAAAGGACAATAGGATGCACTGGAAATGTCACAATGTAGAATTAGATATGTGGATTTGCTGCTTATTAACAGCATATCAGTGTGACTTTGGGCAATTTAAGTGTTCTGAAGATTTCTCCCCGTTAAAATGGGGAAAAATCTATTTTGCAGAGCTACTGGAAATCAGAAGATAATGTTTTGGTAAATGTTTCATAAACTTCTTAGCGACCTGTTAGTATGTCTATATACTGAAAGTTTTTATTTATTTAAGCAATCTCTATGCCTAATGTAGGGTTTGAATTCATGATGCCAAGATCAAGAGTCAGATGCTCTTTGGACTGAGCCAGCCAGGCACTCCATGAGTGTATTTTTATTTGCCATAATGTTTTCTATGACAGAAGCATATATTACTAAGAGGAATTTTGAGACTGAGTTATTTTTAAAAAAACTGTTTTTCATGTTATAGACCTAGGAAAACAGTAAAATTATTTTTTTATTAAGTTTTTAATTTTCATTCCAGTGTAGTTAATATGCAGTGCTATATTAATGTCAGGTATACAATATTGTGATGCAACACTTCTATGCATTACTCAGGCTCATCATGATAAGTATACTTATCACCTGTTTCACCCATCTCCACCACCCCTCTGATGACCACCAGTCCGTTTCCTATGCATGCATGTGTACACACACAAACACACCCACACACCCACACACACACCCTTTCACATATACATTTACAGAAACTTGGACTCTAACAAGTTGGCACTGTATACCATTGGCGGAAAAAGACTATTATGCAGGGTGGACAACTGGTAACCAGATGGGAAAAAATAGTATTAGATACCAACCCTGCACTCTCTGTAAAATAAATGAATAATGTTCTGGTAGATTATAGATCTAGATTGTGAAAATCTACATCTTGAAACTTTTGAAAAGAAATATAGAAGAATATCTATATGACATTAGGATAGAATTTGGAAAAACACCAAAAATAAAAGCAAAATAGTCCTAAGAGTAGATAATTCATAAATGAGGAAATACATGTGGTCTATAAACATATGTAAAGATGTTCAAACTCTCAGTAATTTGGGAAATGCACCTATAATTAGAAAAAAGTTTTAAAGTTTAATTATATCACCTATTGGTGACAACACGAGGTCACCAATGTCAGAGAACTCTTGTGAGAATGTAAATTAGCACAACAATTTTGAAGGATAGTTTTATGATTTTTAATAAAGTCAAAGTGCACATACCCTGCAAATTGGCAGTTTACATCTACATATTAATTCTCATACATGGACCAGGTGACAGGTGCAAGTGTGTCTATTTCAATGTTGTTCATAATAGTAAAAATGATAAATGTGGGATCAGCCAAATTATCAGTAAAGAAATGAATAAGTAAACGCTGGTTTAGTGTTACTGTGAAGGGCTTAGCTGAAAGAAAAGGTGAAATAAAGAAGCAAAGAAAGTTATCAAAATGGCTAAATCTCAGTAATGTTGGGAAAAAAGCGAACTACAGAATGATAATTGAGTATGATACAGTTTCTACATAAATTCTATAACATTTAAAAATGTATACGTAGTTTATGGATATATACTTGCATAAAATGTGTTTGGAATGATACAATAGAATTTAAGTTTCATGTTACATTTGGGGGTGTAGGAAAATTAGCTGGGATGGAATCTTAGTTGTTTCAAATGTTTTTTCCTTAAAAGACAGATTCTGAAACAAATAAGGAAAATGTTAATTTTTCCTTATTCGTCTTTCTCTGACATATTTTGCTTAACGTTATGCTCTTTAGCTCCATCCCTGTTGCTGCAAATGGCAATATTTCATTCTTTTTATGTCTGAATAATATTCTGTTGTATATGTATGTACTACTTCTTCTTCATTCATTCATCAAAATGCTAAATTTAATATAGTCAAAAGAGAGCATTTATTTAGATGCCTTCCTATAGGAATAAATAAATAGCAAGGAGTATAAATAATCTTCTTTACTATTTTGTTAAATGCTTTCCTTCTGTATCTGTCACAATTGTTTTTATGATCTAGGAATTCTACTTTTAGTTATTACCTAGGAGAAATGAAACACATATTCACAAAAGACCTATATAAGCATGTTCATGGCACCTTTATTCTTTTAAAAAAATACTTTAAAAAAGATGGTATTTATTTATTTGGGAGAGAGAGGGCAAGAGTGGGGAAAGAAAGGAGTAGACTCCCCACTGAGCAGGGAGACTGATATGGGGCTTGCTCCCTAGACCCTGAGATCTTGACCTGAGCTGAAGGCAGATGCTTAATCTAGTGGGCCACCCAGATACCCCTGGCACCTTTATTCCTAATACTTCTAAACTTGAAATAATACAAACATCCATCAACAGGGGGAATGGTAATCATATAATGAAATGCTACTCAACTATAGGAAGAAATGAACTGCTGCCACACATAATAACATGGATGAATCTTATAATAGCTTATATTTACCTAAAAAAATAAGACACAAGAAAGCCACATTGTAAGATTCCATTTATACACAGCAGAGTTGGCCACATTATTTGAATAGCCCAGTACAAAAGGAAAATGGAGAGCATTGTTCATAAAGCAGGAAAAATGTCATTAAAGGTCCTAAGACATAAAGTTTTTTTCTTCCTTCCAAAGTCTTTTGAATCATGATGCATTTTTAATTTGTTATTCAATGTTGTTCTCAACAAGGAAAAATTAAAAATTAAAATCATTATATTTAAATTTAATATTAAATATTAAAATTTATTGGTCACCCTTATATTGTGCAATGTTAGTTTTAAATGCAAATGTAAGAACATTTATCTTGTATGCAGAATAACTGAAATTACACAATTCATATTTTGTGGCTCATGCATACATATGTATTTTGTTCTTATCCAAACAGTGAAAGTTCTGCACAAAACTCATAAAACGGTTTTTATTTCTTGGCCTGATATATAAACATTCTGTCAGTGCTCTGTCACTTCTGCTTACTGGTGAATAAAGCCTGAAGGGTAAAGGAACTATGGCTTACACTATCTTTCCTTTCCTTTTATAGCATCATTTTCAGCGTAAGTGCTCACAACTAGCAAATGATAGGTTAGGGCTCCTTGGTCATTAGTGTTTCTCAGAACCCCATTGCTTTCTTTCTGTGTTTGAAGCAAGTTCTGACTGGAATGGACAGTGACTTCTGAGGCTAGTGGTGCCCATGCTTTTTCATTCCTAGAGGTGACATGGTTACCTCACACTGAGTCTCACTGAGCCTAACTCATCATTTGTCCTCTGGAATTCTGTCCTTGTGGGACATTGTAAAGCCCATGTGTGAATGGGGCAACAAGAAACAGTGGAGCACACCATTGCTACTTAGTCCAATCAGACTCAACTTACAAAGCACAAGTTCAAAGATAAAGTCACTAAGAATTTCAAGAAAATAATAATAACAGACTAAACATGAGGCCCTTTTGAGCACAGTTATATGTGTTTGCATTTCATTAATATATGTTCACATTTTTTGAAACTCAGCAAACTAAAATTTGTGCAATTTATTATATGTAAATTGTAAGTAAATTAAAAAAAAATGACACCCCTCCTACATTTTTCTCCTAAATTTAAATTACAAAAGCCTTTTATACTTTGATTTAATTTTTCTGGTGACTGATTATATACTAAACAAAATTAAATTGATTAAATAATCAATAGACTATTAGATTAAATTGATTAGTTACCAACCTCCTCCTCCATTTTCTCCCAGCTCTGTGGCCTACTTCAATAGCTGAGAATGGCAAAACTATTACACAGTCACAGAAGATAATTTTTTTGTCTTGTTCCATACTTTTTTTTAAACAAAGAAAGCATAATTATCCGTTTGAATAGTATAATACATGAAAAAGAAGATTGTAATGATGAGGCTACAATTTCAACAAAAAAGAAGTATTTCTTGCTTCTTTTGAGTCTTATGAAATACATAATGTGTCTGCAATTTATGAGGAATTTACATTTATTTTTCTCTATGACAGTATAAGCCCTAGAGAGAAAAGTTTTTGATAGGGATCATGATATTTTGCCTCAATGTACTCATTTGTTCTGGTCAAGGATACAAATTGAAGGATGTTTCCCTCAGTGCTATTATCGTCACATGATAGTGAAGGACCAAAGTTCAGTATTGCCAGACTTTTGTTCACACTTAGTTATCACATTTGCAATGCAGTCAAGAGCTTGAACAGACATACGTTCTTAAGATTTTATTTTACAATTTTCCCAAAGACTAATATTCAGCAGGTTGGTGAATTATTTTTACAGTTGTCTATAGTACAAAAGCTAACATACTGTTTAATTCTTAGTACATGGAGGCAATATTTGATAGAAGTACTTGGTAAAGAGACGTATGAATGCATTTTTTTCTAAGTACTGTGTTATTTGTTCAGAGTTAATTTTATTACCTTGAATATTTGCTATATGTAAAAGGAAAAATCATTTTAAGAAAATACTACAAATGGAAAAAATTTCAGGCATGAAAAAGTTATTTTACAAAGCATATTGCAGTCCAACAAATTTCTCAGTGCCTTTAAATGCTGCCTATGTGAGATGATCCTCAGGCTAGGCGTGCAGCCAGCAAAGTCAACAGCATTACAAGCTTGTCCAAAGGAAGAGAACAAAAACATGGAAAACACTTTCTGAATCTCAAAAATCATTACCAGAATTATTATTATCTGAATTACTATTATTATTACTAACAATTCAGTTTGTTCTTTTTCTGTTTGAAAATTATACTGTATAGTTGAAGATGTTTCTCCTCTTATTCTGAATCAGCATTTTGATCTTTCCACTGAATCATTTATATTATGGTCCCCCTGTGACTTAATTCAACATTCATCCTCCTTATGCCAGCTCTTCTTTTTTTCTTAATTCAGTTTTATCATCCTTTCAACTATCAAGAGACTTTGTCTGTACAGAGCCTCAAGAATTGATTCTCTCTTCTCTGTGCCTACACTACACTCGTCTGCTAGGTCTTCATTCTTTCCCTTTGACTTGCAATAACACACTACTTTTCTTCCCTGCCTTAGTTTCTCCCTTTCGGACCGCATCATTTGTAGTCCCAGCCAAATGCATCTCCGTAAGATGCGGTTTTGAATCTGTAGCTTTTAAAGACTTCAGCTAAGACAGTCTTTCAAAGGAAGACTGACAATGTGAGGGAACAAATATTAGCTGCTACTCACTATCATTTGCATCAGATGAATTGGCCTTGGGATGTGGAGTTGGAGAATTGACCTCATCTAGGGGTCTCAGTGGTCAACATCTTTCATAATATTGTCAGCCCATTTTGAATGGGGAATTAGAACTGCAAGATTCCTTTGGGTCTTTCTGACCCCAAAGAAATGTGTATTCCTCACCTTTACTCTCAAAAATAGTCCTTTATGACCATTTTATTAACATTGTGGGCTACATAAAAATTATGAAATATAATATGTAATACACTTGAGTAAACAGGAGGGGATCTGGAGACATTTGTATTGTGTTTAGAGAAAAGGTCACTTACATTTATTTTATATGATATTATTGTATACTTTGTAAATATTAGATATTGAATGTGCTTGAAATTTTCAAATAAAAATTTTCAGGATTTTGTTGTTGTTGTTAAAGATTTATTTATGTATTTGAGTGAGAGAGAGAGATCATGAGCAGGGGGAAAGCGTAGAGGGAGATGCAACTCCTCACGGAGCCAGGAGCCCGACGTGGGACTTGATGTGGAATTTGATCCCAGGACCCTAGGATTGTGACCTGAGCCGAAGGCAGACCCTTAAATAACTGAGCCACCCAGGTGTCCTCTTTCAGGGTAATAATAAACTAAAGTTGTTTTGTACCAAGATGCTAGTCATCTTTTCCTTTAACTATGCTTTTTTTTTTTTTTTTTCCCAGTTAACCATTTTACATTAACCAAATGTGAGTTTAAAGTAACTAGAGGACATAGGATTCTCTGTTTTCCTGTTTTAAGTAATGTAAAATTTGTCAGGAAAATGAAGCCATTTTTATACCTTCACCCAAAATACTCTGTTTTGTATCTTAGGAATCTTTTTGTGCCTTAAATTGAATCAAAATGGAAACAAAAGGCACTAATAGTTTCTCTTCCTCATCATGAAGTCTATTCAATCTGCAGCCAACTCTTCTTTGCTTCTGGAATTCATTCAGATTTCCAAATTTTCTTTTCTACCCTTGACCAGAGTATTCAACAACTCATTTCTTCAGATGTAGGGTTATTTTATTTTATTTTTAAAGATTTTATTTATTTATTTGACAAACAGAGATCACAAGTAGGCAGAGAGGCAGACAGAGGGGGGGGTATTTTTTTTTTTTTTACAGTAAGTCTAATATGTTTAAACTAACTCTTGTCTATTTTAGGCAGTTACCTTGGAAGTCAAATACTTAATATTTTCCAGATCTTTAAAGTAGAATAATGCAGAATGTGTGAATCTCACTACTTTTCAACCAAGACATACTTTGCTGGTGGTACTCAAAAAGCTCCTGGAGCATGCTCTCCCTCTGCTCAGACGAGAGCCCCACGAAGCCAGAGATTTGATTTGTTCAGTGCTGGATCCGCAGTGCCTAGACAGTGCATGGCACACCGGAGATGCCAGACCAAGATGTCCTTGGTTGTTTGCTGCACATACCATTATACACATAGTCAGGCTTGAACACAAATGTCCACAACCTGTTAAGGGAGGCAGGGCAAGTTTTATGGAGGACGAAGCATTGAAGGATTGCTCATTCTTAATCTGTTGATTTGCATGATTCAGGAAGTGTTCTTTGTGTACTCTGTTGCCTGAATTTTAAGTGTGTTTGCACTGTTTGCTGTGGCAGGGTGAATAATTGCTCCCCTTCCCCACCAGATGTCCATGTTCTAATCCCTGGAACTTGTGAATGTTACCTTATATGGCAAAAGGATTTTGCAGATGCGATAAATGGAAGATCTCAAGGTGAGACCATCCTGAATTATCGGGTGGGCCTAATGTCATCACCAGGGTCCTTTTAAGAGGGAGGCAGGAGATCACTGTTGATTAGTGATGTGGCTATGGAAGCACGTAGCTGGAGTGAAGCAGCTACAAGCCAAGCCACTTGGCAGCCTCTAGAAGCTAGAAAGGCTTGGAACAGGATTCTCTTCTAGGACCTCCAAGGGATGCCAGCCCTGCCAACATCTGGATTTTAATTCTCTGTAATTTTTTTCTTTTGGACTGCTAAGTTCCAGAACTATCAGAGAATAAATTTGCATTTTTGTGTTGTTTTAAGCCACTAAATTTGTGGTAATTTGTTACAGAAGCGGCAAGGAAACTACCACAGTGACAATGCTTTTTTTCTTTGTGGTCAAGTGGTTTCTTTATTTTGAGAGTGATCTTTGTAACTTTGTAACTTATTTGGTTGTCCTTCAATTTGCAAGTGAAATAAAATTTTATAAAGCCAACAATTAATTGGTGAATTTCCTTCTAGCACCCTTTGTTTCTTATTCTGAAATTCTTCCAAGTTTAATGAAGGTCACTTCAGTATAAGTTGATTATAGTTTACTTTTTAAAATTAGAACATACAGGGTGATCTCTCTCTTTTTTTTTTAAAGATTTTATTTATTTATTTGAGGCAGAGAGCAGAGAGAAAGGAAGGGAAGCAGGCTCCCTGCTGAGCAGAGAGATCATGACCTGAGCGGAAGGCAGAGGCTTTAACCCACTGAGCCACCCAGGCGTCCCACAGCATGATCTCTTAATTGAGGAACATATATACTCACTAATTGTTTCCATAATGACATTCCCTGTATTATCTCCCTTATGCCTTATAAAAAACTCCTTTGAAGTGTATATTAGCCTTTCATTTTTCCGATGAGGAAATGAGTTAAGGGAAAGTAACTTATCTTGCATAGGGTGAAATTGGGTGAAGTTAGTAGGTAACTTATCAGAAGATATTTGAGTTCAGATCTACCTGACTCTGAAGGATGCATTCTTATGCATTATTTTATTCTGAACCCACTGGTAAAATGTAATTTAAATCCAGTAAGGTGAACTTTTAATATACAGTTGACCTTTGAGCAACATGGGGGTTAATGATACCAGTTCTCGTAGAGTTGAAAATCCACTTATGACTTTTGAGTCCTCCAAAACTTTACTAACTTATAGCTTACTGTTGACAGGAAGCCTACTGATAGTATAAACTGTTGATTAACACATATTTTGTATGTTGTATGTATTGTATACTGTATTCATACAATAAAGTAAGCTAGAGAAAAGGAAAACACTTAGAAGGAAGAGAAAATAAATTTATAGTATTATATTTGTTTTTAAAAAATCCATAAGTATGTGGATTTGGGCAGTTCAAGCCTGTGTTGTTCAAGGGCCAACTGGATTGCCTTTTGTTTGAGAAATAGAAGAAAATGGTGGGAATTGAAATCTGAATTCTCCTTCACAGGAGAGGAAGGCTGTCCTACAAACAGGGCTCCTGATACACATGTGTGTTGGCATGAGGTTTAGGTCATATGGACCAGACTGAACTAGGTACAGGGCTTTCAGTAGAGTGTAGTAAGAGCCAGCAATTCATGGGGGTAGCTACATCAGATTAAAGACTTGGTAAAGAACAAGGGAGTTAAGCATGAAGATGAGTATTTTCACCCATCACACTGACCAATAGATAAGTCCTTTGATGGCAACTCTGTGAAATGAATGGACAGTGTAAGTTGATAAACTGTGCAGAGGCCAAATGGGTAGTGCTATATCAAAATGTAAAATGTGCTTACTTTGATCTATAATTTTTACTGGATTTGGATTCTTTTGGGTCCTCTAGGGTCAAAGGAGCAGAGAGTCTAAGTCCAATTTTTCCCCGCTGTGGAGACAAATTCCCTCTGATGCCCCATGCATTAGGAAGTGTTGCACTCTGGCCGATGAGAACATACACTACTCCAGGTCCTGTGAGGGTAGAGGGGGCTGTTCCCTCTAATTCTTCCATGTGGTTCTTTCCCTGGCCTGACACAGTATCCTCACATGCAGGTGCTTGGCTGAGTACTTGCGGAGGTCCATCTGCACATTCCCGGATTTCTCTCTCTAGGCAGCATTAACTCTCTATATTGCCTTTTCTAGCTTCTTTCGTCTCCCCAGAGTCTTGCTTGCATCTCCCTATCTCAGGGAGACCTTGCCTCAGGTTGGGCTTCAGGGAATGGAAACTCTTAAAGCAGTAAACTGGGACAGTCCTGGTGTCATTTATTATCTTAGGGATCACTGTCCTTCACTGTCTGAGGTTCAATGTCTTTAAAACCATTGTTCAAAAAAAATTTTTTTTTTCATTTGGTATTCTTGGTTGCTCCAGGCAGAAGGATAAATCTAATCTGTTATTCCATCTTGGCCAGAAGCTGAAGATTATTGTTTTCGTCCACCCATCCATTTATGTGTGTATGTATGTATGTATTTATTTATTTAAATTGGCATGTTTATTGTATTTCCATTAGAAAAATAAGACCTATTAAAATTTTGGTCCACTTTCTTCTTCTTCTACCATTCAAATTCAACACTTTAATTTTACTCAAGTAAAAGCAGAATTACATAGCCGATGGGAAAACTAAATATTTCATCTCATTAAATTAATAGGATTTAATTGAATTAGGTGTGCTCTTTATTATCTATCAGGAACAGTGACTCATCTCTCTTATATGCTATTCCCTTTACTTTTATTTATTTGGGTAAGTACGTAAAGAGTGTCTCCTTTCCCACACCAGTAATATGAGTCTGCGTGATTTATAATACTATACCTGGATTTGTCATCTCATCTTCAGTTCAGGCTCAGTTCCCCTTTTTATATGGTATTTCCATAATAACTTCCAATGTTCTGGTCAGTCGTACACTTTCCAACATCAACTATAAAAATTAAGTTGTTAATTTAAAAACATGATTATAATTCCAGACTAAATAATGCCAAACCCACTTCTGCGATGCCGTTGTCCTTGGTCAGCCACCGCTTCAGTCTCCACATGGCCTCCTTTGGGCAAAGCAGCAAGCTGGTGAGCAGCTCTCACAGGAAGATGACTCATGAAATGCTGTTTGTCCATTTCACCAGCCATATTGAAGTCATTCATGTCAGCCAGCAAAACAGTTGTTTTCACCACATTAGTGAAGTCACAGCCTGCAGCTGTCCGAATTTCACCCATGTTTATAGGAGCTTGTTTGGGCTTCTGCTGCTGTCCCTCCTAGCACCAGCTATCCACATGAAGGGTCCCTGCCTCACTGTGTTGAAATGTAAGTGGTCCTGTCCACTCACTCACACAGCTTGATGGTAGGCATGAACCAATGGCCCCGGGGGCTTTTGCAGTGCTGATCACCTTTCTATCTTCCTTCCTTCCTTCTTTCTTTCCTTCCTCCCTCCATCCCTCCCTCTCCCTCTCTCTCTCTTTCTTTCCTCTCTCTCTCTTCCCTCCCCCTTCCTTCCTTCCTTCCTTTTCTTTCTTCTTATTTCAGTTAGCTGCTGTATAGTACATCATTAATTTTGATATAGTGTTCAATGATTCATATGTAACACCCAGTGCTCATCATAGCACATGCCCTCCTTAAGTATTAAGGAGGGCTGATCACCTTTCTGATCAAAGATGCCACAGCTGGCCCTTCCATCTTACTGCCTGCCCCCCCAAGAGAACAATCCAGTACACTGCTTGTGCTAGGACCTCACTGTCCAGGCTATTGCTTGTAAAAGCAGGATAAATTTAAAAAGGGTAATTATCAACCAGAGTTTATTGGAAATAATTATTCATTGACAAAAACTACTGTTTTGAGGGCACCTGGGTGCTCAGTAGGTTAAGCCACTGCTTTCAGCTCAGGTCATGATCTCAAGGGTCCTGGGATCGAGTCCCGCATCAGGCTCTCTGCTCAGCGGGGAGCCTGCTTCCCCTTCTCTCTGCCTACCTGTGATCTCTCTCTCTGTCTCTCTGTCAAATAAATAAATTAAAATCTTTAAAAAATATTAAAAAAAAAAACCTACTGTTTTGCAGACTCTTACTCTTTCGTGTTTGCCTGAGTGACTTTTTCTTGGAGCAGAAGTTTCTTCTGCTTGTGAAAGGGACATATTTTGGGGTGTTAGGGTATGGGGAGGGGTGATATTTGTAGTCGATTCCTCCTTGGTGTGTTTTACCTTCCGAACGAGCAGTTCTGTAATTCTGAGGGCATTGTGCATTTTGTCTCGTTTCAACATAACAGCTGCTACCTGAGACCCTTTAAACAAATCCTAGTTCCTTAAAGCATACACCTGATTCTTTTCCTGAGCAGTTTGACATAATCACTTCCCTTCAGGATAAACTGCTTCATGTAGTCTTTCCGTACAAATAGACCTGCTCACTAGCTTTTAGTACTTTTTTTTATTAAAGATTTTATTTATTTATTTGACCGACAGAGATCACAAGTAGGCAGAGAGGCAGGCAGAGAGAGAGGAGGAAGCAGGCTCCCCGCCGAGCAGAGAGCCCGATGCGGGACTTGATCCCAGGACCCTGAGATCATGACCTGAGCTGAAGGCAGAGGCTTTAACCCACTGAGCCACCCGGGCGCCCCCTTTTAGTACTTTTTTTTGTCTCAGAACAAGTCCAAATTCCTGCATAAATCAAACATCTACTATTTTATACTTCATTTTCGTATCTCCATGTTGCCAATTTTCTGGTCAGAGTCATTTAAATTTCAGCTGGAATTAATGTCAGGCACAAACAGTACACACGTCCAGCTGGGATTAAAGGTAATTTCTGATCACTTTTCTCTTTGAAAACTCTGGCCTTCTCTCTATTTCTCCCTCTGAAGATAAGAAGTAAGTTTTCTATGAAATATCAGTCTGTGTTGTTGTTGTGACTCTAAATCAAACCTAGTTTTTTGTCTTTTAGTATCACTGTAATTTGTTGCAAAACTATGTTGCATTTTGGACGCTTTTCCAAATTTGTTTCAGGCATGACACTTTTCCCTTTGTCACGCATTAATGAAGCTAAGCTTTGCATTTGGTTTGTGAATTTTATTTAAGGATGTACTAAGAGAAACATATACACAAATCTCTCGTTTGTTACTGATCCAAGACAATAAAAAAGATCTTGCTAATTTGTAAAAAAATTTTCAGATTATTTTTTTCCAAAAGAAGAAGCTAGGCTCACTGAAAGAAATAATAAACTGCCTTTTAGTCAGCTGCAAACTCATATAAACAAATCTCGTAAGGAATTAGTTTGGCAGGGCATGGTCAGATTTTTCTCTGGAAGATTTTCTTTTATTTCCACATGACAAACTTACATGTTAGTGAAGTTTGAGCAAATGTTTGAGGTGAAATGAACTGAAGGAACCCCTTGGCAGACAACATTGCTTTACCTTCCTGTGACACCTTATGGTTGCATAAACTCTCCCTTTGGGGCTCGCTTTCATTGAGGACATCTGCTGGATGTCTGAGCCCAATCATGGGACTCGAACTGGAGAACCACATTGCAGACAAATATAACTGTATCTCTTATAAACAAATACTGGTTAGAATGGATTTCCAATATTTTGTTTTTCAAGAAGCACACTTTGTTTCATTCGTGTTCTGGTAATCTGTTCCCCAGACATCTCTGTTATTTTAGTCCCTGCCTGCCAGAAACCCTCTTGACCAGTAAGGGGGAATTTTTTTCTGCTGAAGTCTTCAGGTTTTTTTGTTTTGTTTTGTTTTGTTTTACATAAAATTACTTGTTGTCACTAAATTCTTGAGTCTGATTTTTCCCAGTTATTTACATCGGATACAGAGAGAACCGGGTTTCTTACTGGAAGTATTTAAATAATTAAATACATTTTGTTATGGTTCCTTAATAAGAGTTTTACAGTGGGGCAGTACCACCCTTAGAACTGGGCGACTGGAGCCCCCACTCTAGGTGTCCCATCCTCCAGACACAACTGCCTCACTGGGCTGAGCTGGACCACCTGCAAACCAGAAGCTTCATTCTCCTGCCTCCCCCATTCCCACACCCACTCCAGCTCTTGGGCACCACAGGATTTTCCGTGCAAATGCGTGGGCTTTCTTTCACACCCCAAGCCTGCTTTTAATGGTTGTGCAGCCATTTTCTCTAAGGGGGTCACCTTAACCCCACCTGAACTCCACTTGTTCACCCCTGCAGCTGAGGGAATGTGATTAGAGCGTAGGAATGTGGACTGCCCTCTTCCCAGAGGTGCACTGAGGCCCCTTAGGATATCAAGTGGATCTCAGTGGTGGTGGGATGGAACGGTAGGTACATAGGAACCTTAATTTGTGTTTTTCCTGGGCTGTAAATGATAGAGGATGACCTTGGACAGAGAAGGAAGAAGTCATAAAAAACTGAACATTATGTGGTTTTTCTTGAAGACAGTTTATATGCATATATGTATGTATGTGAGTACAATGAGAAGATGACAAATCCATTGTCAAGGGCAAGGGATTTTTAAATTATATGGACTGATTTGTTTTGGTTTCTCCTTTCATCTGTGTACCTTTTTCTAGGTCTTGGAGACTCTATCCAGTGTGTCTAGTTGAGGCAAGGAAGAGCAGGAGGCATGCTGAATGACCATTGCTAGCCTCAGGTTACCAACCAGTTGGAGCAGATGTGAGACTGGCCATTAGTAGAAATGGGAAACATCAAGGAATTAGCAAAGGCAATCAGGGGTACTACATTCATCAACTTGGAGAATGAGCAAGACTTTGCCAGTGCAGGTGCTCTTTTTAACTTTCCTTTTTTTTTTTTTTTAATTTCAATTCTGTTATCCAACATATAGCACATCATTAGTTTCAGATGTAGACTTCAGTAATTCATCAGTTGCATATAACACCCAGTTCTCATTACATCACATGTCCTTCTTAATGTCAGTCCCCCGTTACTCCATCCCCCTACCCACTTCCCCTCTAGCAACCCTCAGTTTGTTTCCCATAGTTAAGAGTCGCTTATGGTTTGTCTCCCTCTCTGATTCCTTCCCGTTCAGTTTTCCTTCCCTTCCCCCTATAATCCTCTGTGCTATTTCTTATAGTCCACATATAAGTGAAACCATAGGATAATTGTTTTTCTCTGACTGACTAATTTCACTCAGTAATACCTTCCAGTGCCACTCACATCATTGCAAATGGTAAGATTTCATTTTTTTTTAGTGACTGGGTAATATTCCATTATATATATATAATATATATATACACACATTGTATATACATGATACATATAATGTATAATCTATATATATATAATAGATGTATTTTATATATATTCTTTACTCATTCATCTGTCAATGGACATCTGGGCTCTTTCCATAGTTTAGCTATCATGGCCATTGCTGCTATAAACATTGGGGTGCAGGTGCCCCCTTAGATCATTACATTTGTATTTTTGGGGTTAATACTCAGTGGTGCAGTTGCTGGGTCATAGTGTAGCTCTATTTTCAACTTTTTGAGGAACCTCCATACCGTTTTCCAGAGTGGCTGTACCAGCTTGCATTCCCACCAAACACTATGAGAGAGTTCCCCTTTCTCCACTTCCTCACCATGGGAGACCTTTTGTCATAATGGGGCACTGGGTTTACTCTCTTGCTTAAACAACAAAAACTGGAAAAAATACGTGAAAGAATGGTTTATCAAGACATGAAACATCAAACAACAGAGGCCAGGATTCCCTGAGAGAGGAGAAACAAATGAGGTGAGCCCTAGATTCTCCCAGTTTACACTTGAAAGTTTCTAGGCCATGGCAGAAGGAGGATGCTCCCTGGTGGAAGTCATTGGTATCCCTGAGTTGATGAGGTGAAACTGAGAAATCAGATAGCCTAAGAGGCTAAGGTATTTAAGGCATTATGCTTAGTGAGATAAGTCGGACAGAAAGACAAATGCTGTATGATATCACTTACGTGTAGAATAGAAAATAGCTGAATTTGTAAAACAGGGAGTAAAATGGTGGTTGCTAGGGGCCTGGGATGGGGGAATTGGGGAGATGTTTAAGTATATATACTTGGCAACCAGTAGGAGAGTTCTGGAAATCTAATGTACAGCATTGGGAGGATACAATTCAACAATACTGTATTGTAAACTTCCAAGTTGCTAAGAGACTAATCTTAATCGTTCTCACCATGAAAAAATAATAATATGATAGAGTTAGTAGATGTATTAAATCCGACATGCTGTCTACCTTAACTTACACAATGCTATATGACTATTGTATCTCAGTAAAAAAAAAATAACAAAACAAAACAAAAACATTTATAGGACAGAACACCTGAAAGGAGAGAGCTTCAGAGAATTTGAGAGATCTGCAGAGGATTCCCTAGAGTCTTCGTCTGTATATGGGGCAATGCTTGAGTGCCAGGAAATTACCTGAGACCAATGAGAAAAAGAATAGTCGAAAGGCTCAGAAGGAACAATCCCCAAATAGTCTAAATACTCATTTAAAAGGCAGAAATTCTCAAAAGCAATGTAGTTGGAATGACAAATGGTACCTTGATAGAACAATTAAAACTCTTAATGTTAAATCAGATTGTATTTGTCTGAGTTAAAAAAAAATCAAACTTTAAGTCTGTAATGAAAATAGATTTATGACCATTGGGAAGACTTGTGTTTTATAAAACTTGTATAAAAGTCATATTTCACTTACTTCTGTATTCTGAAAAAACTAATTACATATGAACATTAAACATCTTTTCTCTAAATTTCTTCTACTCTCATCCAAAATTGTGGGTGAATAAATGTATGCTATAAAAAAATTCTCATATGATGCCATAGAACTTACTATTTTCATGGTGGAGAGGTAATTTTTTCTTGTAAAAGGTGTACTGAGTATTTAGTAGGTCTGAATAAAAAATGATTTGTTAATTTTTTTCGGGAATCTTTTGGAGTCTATGCTTAGTCCTTTGGACCAACGTTATTTACGAACTGAATTCAATATTCAGATAGACCATTAAATATGAGCTGAGAGTTTGCCATAAACCAAGCACTTTTCTAAAATCCTCCCAATGCAGTGATACAGGTACTATTATTGTAATTCCCATTTTTACACATAAGGACCGTGAAGTCCAGAAAGTTAAGGAATTAATCCAGGGCTCAGTAAGTAGCTCAGCACAAATCTCATGTATTCTGATTAAAAGGGGGCAATTATCCTGACTGTTCAGCTTTACATGTTGGTATTTTTACTTTAGTTTTTCATGGTAATGAGAGAAGTATAAACTTCTTATACTTAAAATTGAAATTGTCAACCAGTATGGCAAGTGAATTTTGAATTAATCTCTTTAGACTGGGATTCCTCTTGCCCTCTTAGCAGCATGCCCAGGTTGAGGAGGTTTTGCTGGGTCAGTACAATTCATATGTGCCTCAGCAAGGGAGCCAGAAGTACATGATTATTTCTTTTTATTCAGATCTATGTAAATAATTCCAGAATTTTTTTTTAATCTTAAGACCTCTTTTAAAATGTCCATGGATTCCATTCAAAATAATAGCTCTATTTCTATAACAATGTACACACTTATTTCAACATACTCCGAAACTTTTGGTGATATAAAAACATGTAGAATGCTATTTTAGTCAGCTTGAACTGCTGTAACAAAATACCATATACTGGGTGGCTTAAACAGTGGAAACTTATTTCTCACAGTTCTGGAGGCTAGAAGTTCAAGATCAGGTTGCCAGCATGGTCAGTTTCTAGTTGAGGACTCTCTTGGCTTATAGATTGGCTGCCTTCTTTCTGTGTCCTCACATGGTTGGGGAGGGGAGAGAGCAAACTCTCTCAAGACTCTTCTTATAATGGCACTAATCCCATCATGAGGGCCCAATTTTCATGACCTCATCTAAACCAATTATCTCCCACAGGTACCATCTCTAAATGGCATCACAGTGGGGATTAGGGCTTCAAATTCAGTCCATAGAACATACACATTACTTTCTCAGAGTTGCCTTATATAAAATAAGCTGAATTCAAAGACTTTTGCTGCTTTAACAAGAAGTTGAAAATTAAATGAATTCCTTTCTTTACTTAAATTATTAAAAGCATGAATTTGCTTTCTAATTTTTATTTAAGTGAAAAGATTTCCCTTTATTCTAGTGTTTTACAGGGAATGAGTTGGAAGTAAAAGCATTTAGGTATAGGAGGCCTTTCCATGTATTGTTTTTATGTAAAATTTTGTGATCCAAATCTTTGTGACATTCTCATTTTAGAACATCAAAAAAAGCATATGCATTTAAAAAAACTATTGGTCTCTGTGGTTCCTATGGACAAAACAATCTGGATAAATGTCATAGAAATATGGCTTTAAAAAAAAGCAACATCACACCAAAAATGATGTAGTGTCCAAAAAAAAACCTAAAAAAAGAAAATACAACCCACAACTGAAACCACCCCCCCCCCCCACATTGGGAAGCTCAATCTAGCAGTGGGAAATGGGCAATGTGTGCAGTAAACGGTAAAATTACTAATCACAAGTTAGTCTGTCAAATATTTCCTTACAAGTCTTCTCGCCCTCCACTCCTTCTGTACCTCCTCTTCTTTCTAAAGCCTTTAAAAGAATCCATTCTACTTCTGTTAGAATGTAATGAGACATTTAATAATAACGACTGTTTTAATATAACACAGGCCTTGAATTTGCATGACTGTGTATTGGCTTCAGAGCTACCCATGATACACCATTTTAGGGATGATGGCACAGAGACTCAGAAAGTTCTGCAACTGTCTCAGGTTCACAGAGTTAACATGGGCTTGATATGGACCAACAGTTAGGGCATTTGACTCTGAAGCCCAAGCTTGTAACCAGTCTATTAGAGTTGATTCATTCTTTTATACATACTTATTCAGGGACAGTGCTCAAATATTCAGGGGGAACCTGACCTGCACTGTGCGCTCTTCTCATGTGAATGGGTTCTCTCATTGTTAGCCATTGGCTGGTTCCAGCTCCAACATCCTGGTCAGAGAAGTCCATACAGCAGCTCACTATGAGAAAGTGGTTGGTTATGCTGTTTCTCTATGCAGATGAATTAAGAGTTTTTCACCCCTTGGGTTGGCTGAAAACAGCAAATTTGAAACTATGAAATATTAAGTACCCAAAAGCAAATGGTTTTATTTTTTCTGACTTGGAAACTGTTCTGGAACATATCTCCAAATGACACAAAATCTTTTCTACTATGGTAGGATGGAAAATTTAAGGCATAAATTTCAGGCTGATTTTAATGTCTACTGCATATGAAGAGAATGTGGATTCTGATTTTTCCTGTTGTTTCATAATTGTGGGTGAAACTCACAGCTGGAGACGAAACAAGGCACTAAATATTCCTAAGACATTAGTGGCTGCCAGGGCTCACTAAGTGGCAGTTGTCCCTCCCATCACCATTGGTTACCATCTCTCTTCCACTCCCCTTCCCATGTCCTCCTGCTGTTCCAGAATTTGAGGGACGGAGAACATTCACAATTTATGGCTGGAGGTTCCTCCCTCTCTGCTCTTGGAGTAAGAGACAGTGGTGCTTTTCCGTCCATGGAGCCAAGTGAGTCAGCTTCAATAAAACTTGGGTAGAGCAAAGGTAAAGATAAGGAAAGTCCTAATGCTAATAGGTGTTTTTATTTTCCTAAGTTTATTTATCTATTCTTTTTCAAAAAGGTAGTATAGAGCATCAGTGTGTACTAACTTGAGTACAACTTATTTTAAGCCAGTTTAAAGAAAATCTCAAAAATTAAAAAAAAAGTCACATGTTTCATGACTCATTTGCTAAGTTGAGTGTTGAAAGAATGAGATGGAATGTTTGGATTCAACTCTGCAAGAAACTAAGCCATCTCTATCCAAAGATAATTTCCCCATGGGTCATTTGCCAGAAATATTTGCTTTGACCTTAAAGTTAGAAGTCAAAATTTATTCCTTAAATTTATTCTGTCAACATTGCTGTCTTTCACTTTGAATATTTATATCAAAGAATGGGTAAATTAAAGAGTTAAGAAAGCCACAATGGGGCAGAGATTTTTTTTTTTTTAAGATTTTATTTTTAAGTTATCTCTACATTCAACATGGGGCTAGAACTCAGGACCCTGAGATCAAGAGTCACATATTCTACTGATTGACCCAGCCAGGCAACCTAGGGCAGGGACCTTTCTAGTGCATGGGAATTTTTCATAATACTGTCAGAATCACAATGAATAAGATGGTGTTATGCTCCATTTCAGATGGAGATAAATGAAAGTGATGTTCTACTGTCTTTTGTTATCAGTATAGACTGGCAATCTTATTATTATTTAGGTTAATTGGATTCATATCCTTTTGTTATAACAAACAGAAAAACAAATGGGTTCTCTACCCTGCTGATATGGTGAGACTCTCATGGATAAGGAGAAGTCCTGTCATCCTGATTGCCTACTACTGTTAAGAGAACTAAACTAAGTTTTCTTGGCTAATGAAGCCCAACATTCAAATAGTGAATATTTTAAGTATTTTTATCCAGTAACTCGGCTGTACATTTCATAGTGAGCTCATTCTGGTTGACTTAATAGAAAACATTGCTGCTCCAAATCAGTTGTTGTCAGTGAGGGTCCCAACTGGCTGCCTACAGGCCAAATTGTGCCAGGAAAATGGCTGCCACACTGTTTTTATATTTTTGTATGTGAATTTTTAAAAATTATTATTATTAACCTATAATGTACTATCTGTTTCAGGGGTACAGGTCTGTGAATCGTCAGGCTTACACAATTCACAGCACTCACCATAGCACATACCCTCCCCTATGTCCATCACCAAGCCACCCTATCTCTCCGCACCCCCACCACCCAGCAAACCTGTTTGTTTCCTGAGATTAAGAGTTTCTGATGGTTTATCTCCCTCTCTGGTTTCATCTTATTTCATTTTTTCCCTCTATTCCCTATGTGAATGTCTTTAGGTAAATATCTCCAATTTGCCACTGTTTATATGGGGTCCCATTGCATACTTAGTGACAGTGGTGGGCTTTTGAGTCAGAAACCTTCATTCTACACAATCTATCCTGAGATTTCTCTATGGTTAAAGCAGCTTATTGACAAAATAGCTGCTCTAAAAGATTTCCAGGCCCAATCATCTGCATCTTGCTCTAAGGGGCTCAATTTAGTGGTCATGTAGGATTTTGACTAAATTAAGGCAAAAGTAGACCCTGCTGTCAGGCAGTTCTGGAGTCCCTAATAGTAAAGTCCTGCTGATTTATGATCAAATGAAGAAATGTTGGAAAAAAGCCATTTATGGAACCATCATGATGAGGTCCTCTATATTTAATCTTTACAGGAACTTAGATCAAAAGACATCTACTTGGACTATATTAGCTTCCCTATAAAAATGTTGCTCCTGGAATGAAATTTAATATTGTGCCCTTGGCATTATAAAAGAAAAAATGTTGGATGAAAAAATTTTATTGATAAAAGTCTTTATATAAAGATACATGGGATACCTTTCTTTATCCTGAGTACCAGAGAAAATGTCTGACTCTCTTGAACTGGTGTGCTTCTTTTTTATCACGCAATGAGAATTTCCTTACCTACAGTGTTTACTTTTCTACCTTGGTTGTCAGAATATTAAAGTTAACTGAAAATTAACCCATGGCTTCTTCTTTACACAGTTACTCTCCTCTTTCTGTATATGGTTTCTTTCTCATCACTCTCACCTGTACTGCTTTTCTATATGAATTCATATGAATTTACTGGTAACCAATTTCAATGCCATTTTGAAAACATATGCCTCAAAGAGTGCAAGTAAATCATTAATCATAAAACATAGCCAGTATTCATATATGCCAAATAACCTTTCAAAAAAAGATTTTATTTATTCATTTGAGAAAGAGAGATAGAGTGTGAGTGGGAAATGGGGGAGCAGAAGGAGCAGGAGAGAGAGAATCCCAAGCAGGTTCTGTGCTGAGCATGGAGCCCCATGTGGACTCAGTCTCATGACCCTGAGATCATGACCTGAGCCAAAATCAAGAGTTGGCAGCTTAACCAACTGAGTCACCCAGGTGCCCCATAGTATGCCAAATAACAATAAAGATTCAATGAATCTTTATCTTACTCTAGGAAAAAGTATAGAAAAATCTAGTGTTTTTTTTTTTTTTAAAGATTTTATTTATTTATTTGACAAACAGAGATCACAAGTAGGCAGAGAGGCAGGCAGAGAGAGAGGAAGGGAAGTAGGCACCCTGCTGAGCAGAGGGCCTGATACTGGGCTCCATCCCAGGACCCTGGGATTATGACCTGAGTTGAAGGCAGAGGCTTTAGTCCACTGAGCCACCCAGGCACCCGGAAAAATCTAGTGTTTTAAAATATAGATTTTCTTAAGGAAATAAAAAGATGTGCAAATATCACCAGATATATTCTACAACTGCTGAAATCTTTTTTATCACACAATGAGAATACTGTTTATATTCGTTTATTGCTCTCTGCTGTTTGTAATAAGAGAACAAGGAGATACTTATCTGTATTCATAAAACCAATGGCAATTGTTAAATAAATTAATGTGCATCCATGCAGTGGGATAGTATGCAGCCATTTGAAAAGATGCTGTTGTAAAGTATATTTGTTAGATAAAAGTTGTTAGAATATTGTGATTCAAAACAATATAGTGTTAGATTTTTTTTGGCACAAAAAAATCTGGAGCTGTATATACCAAAGAATTAACAATAATTGCCTCTGGGCAGTTGGAATTACATTTAACATGTATTTTATTTTTGCCTATTTATTTTTTGTTTCTTTACTTTTTCATTAATAAACACAAATTACTTTACAGTAAGAGCTAACAGATTTCAAATAAAAGAGACAGTGGTTTGGGATTTTTGTTATGAGTGTCTGAAATGGCAAAGGAACAGGAACTGTGAAGGCAGTGGTCTATGTCAGCAAGATGGAGCCCAGAGAGGAACTTCAAAGAATGGTTTACAGATGAGCCAGGATGCTTTGATTTTCAATTAGCACTCCCCAGAGCCACCACTTAACTTCTCTTTGTTAGTGTCTGCTGATAAGAAGACAGGATCAGAGATCCATCTGCTCGCAGTAAAGTAGCTTTGATTTAGCAGAGGTGAAAATCAAAGGATTTTTATTAACTTGACCCATGAAGTCTTACTACCAATGTTTATTGACATTTCTGAGAGATTTTCAGAGCTGGGCATAAAATAATTCAGTTAATGTCTATAAGATAACCCCTTTTAAAAGTAGAGGCATTTATGAATTTAATTGTATCTGAAAAAAGAAAACCCAAAACACAAACCTTGATGCCTAGCAGCATTGCAGGAGGGACAAAGCTTGTCCTGTTATAAGCCAGTCCTGTTACAAGCTAGTTCATTTATAAGCTAGTTCTCCAAAGCTATCCGGTGAAGTCTTTTATTCTTTTTAAAGTTTCTTCTGATTCTTTTAAAGCATGGGGATTTTATAAATTTCCGGCTTTTACTTCTCCCTATGACAATTTGTACTGAAACCTGAGGTTTCCATTTCCAGAGCAGAGTCACTTTTAAGAAGCAGGTCTTTTGTCGTTTTCCAGAAATGGCAGCTAATTTGACTCAATCTTCAGGAACACTTAAAAGGTACAGTTTGCCCCACAGTATGCTGGAAAATAAAACATAGGACTGGTGGATGGTGTCTGACTGATGTGTAGAGTGTGAAAATGAAGCTAGGCATTTGGAGAACTGCTCTATTCATGTGAAAATTGAGAGAAATGTGCTCTTCCAACCTGCGAGGTACCATCTGTCTGTGGCTTTATGTAGTCGTAAATCAGAGATTTAGATGTAATGGTCTCTGCAGCAAAAGCCTCACTTGTAATGAACCTCTCACTCTCTGTTCCCAATATAACCATTAAAATCTACCTTCTATGGCAGTTTATATTATTATGCCTGATCCTCTGCTAGGTAGTCAGAGGCCTGTGTCTTAGATTTTGTTCCTTATATTGCCTAGAGTAATGCTTTTCACCCTGTTCATATATGGTACATATTGATTAAAAATACTCAATATTTTCTTCTCTTTAAGCTAATGAATAGAAACTGTCAGCTAAGAAAAATTATTGGTTCAAAAATCTTTTTTCAATATAGATTTTATTTATTTATTTGAGAGAGAGAGAGTGAGAGGGAGAAAGGATGAGCAGGAGGGAGGGGCAGTGGAAAAGGGAGAAGCAGGCTCCCCACTCAGTGGGTAGCCAGATGTGGGGCTTGATCTCAGGACCCCGAGATGATGACCTGAGCTGAAGGCAAACGCTTAACCAACTGGGCCACCTAGGAGTCCCTACTGATTCAAAATCTTAAGCAAAGAAAGTCTATATAAATTTGATTAAATGACACTTCCTTGAGATAGCTTCTGATAGTCTACACTGAATTCTGTGTTAGATGCCCTCAAATAAGAAGTCCAGACTAAGTATGCAAATTTCTTGTTAGTGATTGGTTTAGGAAAAGTCATGTGACCCCCGTACCTTCCAATGGGGTACAAGCAAAGCCAGTAAGTGGTTTTTGAGGGAGGAAAGTATTTCACATTTTAAAGAAGGAGGTATATTGAGAGATGGTTTATTTCATTCTTTGAACATTATATATAGATGTGATATTTGGTATTCTTGCAGTTAAGTTGGGGCTATGTGGAACCAGCATAAGGGCAAAGGCAACACAATGTAGATCCTGGAGAGGTGACAATAAACTAGGTCTTCAATGCTTTATGAGTCACTGTGGCAAACAACCCTGTAGACTGTAGTCCCACAGCAAGTGTTTGCATGGGACAACACGTATTTCCCTATTGTTTAAACCAATTTGTAAAATTATTTTTTGTTGCCTATAGTTAAATGCACCCTGACTAATAGAACCACCACTGTAATCTCAATAAATTTTGGAGAATATATGTTCTAAGCACATACAAGGATGAATAATGAAAGACTGCTTTTTAGAACTAGTGGATGAAAAAATCATACTCTTTAAAAGAAATGAACAGTTTGGGGGCACTTCGGTGGCATAGTTGGTTAAGTGTCTGACTCTTGATTTCCATTCAGGTTATGATCTCAGGGTCATGAATCTAACCCTGAGTTTGGCTCTGGGCTGGGTGTGGCGCCTGCTTAAGATTTTCTCTTCCCCTATCTCTATGCCCCTCCCCCCACTTTTGTTTTTTTCCTCTTCTCTCTCTCTCTCTCTCTCAATCAAAAAAAGAGGCAGTTTATTAAAGAGACCCACATACTTCTGAAAGCCATCCATTTGTTTCTTCACTTTTATTTATTCTTATTTTTTTTAAAGATTTTATTTATTTATTTATTTGAGAGAAATAGAGAGAGTGAGAGAGAGAGAGCAGGAGCAGGGGAGAGGCAGAGGGAGAAACAGGGTCCGAGGACTTGATTCCAGGACTCTGGTATCATTACCTGAGCCGGAGGCAAATGCTTAATCAACTGAGGTGTCCAGGTGCTCCTCCTTATTTTTTTAAAAATCAATTTGTTATTTCAAGCCAGATGTTTATATTTGTTTGTCCATCTGGATGCTGGAGTATGGGGAAAAAAAAGATTTGAGAGGTGGAAACCAGAGCTAGGGTCTGGTAAGGTAAGTGAAATGGAGGGGAAAGTGGATTAAGGAACTGACCCTGTGGGTTGAAAAAATTGTTGAGATAATTTATCATGGTGTGCAGGCTGGAGTAGAAAGTAAGTGAATCCAGATGGGCTGGAGAACTGGAGAAGGCTCAGCATTAGTAGATTTGGATGATGATGAGTAGTAATAGTGGTAAAAAGGAGTTTGAATGATAGAAGCAGAGCAAGTTATCATCATTCTTGAAACAAGCTAAAAAATATGGCTAAAACACATTTACTTATTCACTCATACAACTATTTCTAGTGGCTTATTATTAAAGCCTATAGGATCCATTCTCACATTTTTAATAGTTAAATCAGAGACCATTGTCTGATAAAATATTAGAAAAGTTTCTTTGTACAACACGATTGGTGATTCTAAAAGAGAAATTTTTGAAGAGATAGTCCAAGCCAAATCTTCCTTGGTTCCTCATGATAGCTACCCTATTCTAAAAGGAAATGTCTCATGTGATATTGACCAAGGATTTATTTTACTTTTTAATGTAATAGAGTCATCATTGCCTCATGCCAAAAATAAAAATCCTAAATTGAACTTGTAACAGAGAATTCATCCTTGATCTAACTGCCTGGAGATGAAAACAAAGGGCTGGCTATTCATGCTTAGTTGACTTAAGATATTTTCAGCTAATAATGGAGAGGGTGAGTTATAATTTTTTTCTCCCCTTTGAGTTTTTTCTTGCCTCCATTTTATTTTATTTATTTTTATTTTTATTTATTTTTTTAAAGATTTTATTTATTTATTTGTCAGATAGAGAGCACAGGAGCGAGCACAGGCAGACAGAGTGGCAGGCAGAGGCAGAGGGAGAAGCAGGCTCCCTGATGAGCAAGGAGCCCGATGTTGGACTCAATCCCAGGATGCTGGGATCATGACCTGAGCTGAAGGCAGCTGCTTAACCAACTGAGCCACCCAGGCGTCCCACTTGCCTCCATTTTAATAGTAGGTCTTCTTAATATTTACTTTGGTCAAGGGATTGCTGTCAAGCTGGTGTGAAGATATATATATATATATATATATATATATATAAAGACTGTTTATTTGAGAGAGAGAGAACCTGAGAAGGAGGGGCAGAGGGAGAGTTAGGAAAGGGAGAAGCAGACTCCCTGCTGAGCAGGAAGCCTGATGCAGGGCTTGATCCTAGGACCCCAGAATCACAATCTGAGCTGAATGCAGCTACTTAACCAACTGAGTCACCCAGGTGCCCCAGAATGTAACTCTTATAACCCAGGACTTATCCAGCGCATGTGTTGATTATAAAGTATCTACATCTCTACAATATTCCAAAGGACCGCATACTATTCAAATATATGGTGGCAATGGTGAAGTGGTGTGTTTTAGGTGTTGGTTGGAAAGGAAAAATGATAGTTTTAAAAATGTGTAAGTAAAGTATAAGAAGTTTTCATTAGAGTTAAGTTGTTGATGCTGTTAATTGAACTCAAAACACTAATGTTTAAGTAGGTAGTTTTCCTACAGAAAAAGGTATTTTTATATTTACCAAGTTTATTCTTGCAAATGTCTGACAATGTTTATGTTAGCAGTGGATTTTCAGATTCCATAGGAATTTAGAAATCTTTCAAACTACCAATGACAAGAAATGCATCAAAAGCAAAAATATTTTTAAAGGAAAATAATATAAATCTCATATATTTTACGTTTTCTTTTCGTAATGGTCTGTTCCAGGTATCTCCAGAGTAATCTCTGATCTTTTCCTTTAACAGAATTTTCAAGCCAATCACTACAGCAGCAGGAATAAGAAGATGGTGTGATTTCAAAGGTATTGGTGGAAACTTTAACTTACGTAGGGTTTTTCTCTCCTGAAAATGTGATGCCAGAAATGCCCTTAACTGTATCACTTTCCTCTCTTTCTCTGCTTGAGCAAATTATATTCATGTTTCAAAACCAGTTTAAGTCTTCCTTCTCAGAGTTTCTTAATCCTTTCTACTGAAAGGAAGATGTGGAGAGTTTGCATCTGTACTCTCAATGATACTGCCCACACAGGGGTGAATACTGGCTCTTAGGTAGGTGAGGATGAAAAAATCTTGGATATTACAAAGGTCTGTGGCCTTCCAAAGCCCAACTCTACCCAGCAAAATTTTATTATTAAGTATTTAATTTTGTGGGAGAGAAGGGAATTAGGAATCAGGAAGAAAGATATCGAAAAGGGCTCCTTAAGGGTGATAATGAACAACAGATTGAGAAAGATTGTTCTGCATTAAAAAGTATGTAACACATACTCTGTACTTCTTTGTCATCATGACAACCTCTAGAGCTCCAGTAGGCTTGCTTAACCAATTTGGCAAAACCTTTTAAAACTTACCTACTTACTTTTCTTAGACATTTTCAATGACATACCAGGGTCCACAAGATCTGCTCTCCTCCTCATCTCCATTTCTCTCTGACCATATTATCTATGAATAAGTTTATTGCTCTCTCTGCTCCAGCCACACTAGCTTCCTTGCAGTTTTTCCAAATGCCAAGCACAACTGCCCTCAGGGTGTTCCTTCCCCCCACCCCCCACTTGTTGCTCTTTTGCCTGGAACATCCTTCCCTGAGAAATCTATATGGCTCAGTCTCTTCTCATCAGTGAGTCTTTTCCTAACAACATAATATAAAAGATCAACCACCCTCTTGCTCAGCACTCCGTAGCTTTTGTGATAGCTCTTATTACATCTTATTACATCTGGAAAAATAGATATTTTTGGATTGTCTACACTACTCTAGTGTCACCTTTTTTAAAATAAAGAATCTTAAAAATGGTTTTATTGAGGTATAAGTGACATGTAATAAATTGTATAAATTTAAAGAATACCGTATACAGATATGTAGATAAATCAGTGAAACTTTTACCATAATCCAAATAATAGACATATTCTTCAGTCATGAAATTACCAACATACCATTGTAATTCCTCCCTTCAACTGGATCCCTTCTCCAGACAATCACTCATCTATTTTCTAGTGGTTCGCTGGCATTTTCCAGAATTTTATTAAAATGGAATCACACAACATGTATTCTGTTTTGACCTGACTTCTTTCTCTCCTTATAAATATTTTGTGATTCACCTATGTGGTATATGTCAACAGTTCATTCTTTTTTATCTTAGTTCAGGCTGATACAACAAAATACCACAGACTAGGTAGGTTATAAACAATAGAAATTTACTTCTCACTGTTCTGGAGGCTCTAAATCCGAGATCAGGGTGCCAGCATGGTTAGGTTCTGGCGAGAGCCCTCTTCCAGGCTGAGTTGCTAACTTTTGTTGTGTCCCAATTGGTGGAAGGGCTTAGGGTGCTCTGTGAGGTCTCTTTACCCAGAGCATGATTCCCACTTATGAGAGCTCCATCCTCATGACCAAAGCACTCCCAAGCGCCTGACCTCCTAATACTATCACAGTGTGTATGAGGACTTTATCAAATGACTGGTAGGGACAAGAGGAGCACACACACTCAGACCATGGGGTTTTTATTGCTGAATTATAATCCATTATACAGATCAGGACTGTCTTTTGCATTTTCATGTAAAATTTAGGATCAACTTGCCAATTTATACCCAAAAAGTCTACTAGGATTTTGATAAGGACCATGTTTATTCTATAGATCAACTGGGGAAGAACAGCATTCTTGACAATACTGAGACTTCTAACCCATAAACATGAACTGTCTCTTCACTTATTTAGCTCTTTAATTTTGTCAACAATGTTTTGTAGTTTTCAGTGTACACCAAGACCAGGATAAAGACCTAGTATACAAGTCTTGCTCTTCTTTAGTCACATTTACTATTTTATTTCCAATGCTGTTGAGCATATTATTTTCTTAATTTCATTTTTGGCTTTTTCTTTCCATTACATAGTAATACGTTGGTTTTGTATATTAATCTTGTCTTCCAGCCTTGCTAAACTTGTTTAATTCTAACTGTCTCCCTACCCCCCACGTTCATGGAATTGTCTCTATCTAGTATCATATTATCTGCAAATTAAGTACCCACATTCCTGTCTAATGTAGATACTTAATTTATTTCTTTCTTTTCTTTTTCTGTTTGCCTTACAGCACTGTCTAGAATAACTAGAATAATGTTGAAGAGAAGTGACAAAAGCAAATATCCTTGCCTCGGTTCCAGTCTTAGGATGAAAGCATGCAGTCTCTTGCCAGAATGTTAGCTGTAGTTTTTTTGGTAGATGTCCTTCATCATGTACCCTTCTATTCCTATGTGGAGAATTTTTTTTCTTCATCACAAATGTTGGATTTTGCCAATTACTTTTTTCTGAACCTGCAAAATAGTCACTCTGTGATGGCAAAAGAGAACAGTGGCTAATTTTGGTGGAAGCCCTTTGACAGAAGTTGGTACAGTAAGCAGACAGACACCACTTGATAGAGCAATAAATATTTCCACAACGGAAGGATTCAAGGGCAGAGGTGAAACCAGAAACAAAACGTCTTCTTCTATGATCTCAAAAAGTACCTGAAAATGTTGGATGTTTGCACTACCCATGCGTGAGGGACTCTGGACAATCTTAGGTATCCCCTAGCAACTGACATATGGAGAACATAGGGCAAGCAATGCAGAGGCTCACATCTATGTTCTTTTCTGACTTTTCTTAATTACTGTTCACAGAATTTGTGTTGTTTTGTCATTTTTTTTTCACATTTCTGTTTTCTGACATTTAGCATCAAGTCCTCTTCAACATTCTTCCAGTGGAGTCTGAAGAGTAGAAGATCATTATGTTCTGAAAGTGTATCATAGTTCGATAATGTTTCATAGGAAGATTTGAATTTATTAATTTGCAGTTTTTCAACAAGCCCATAACTTAGAGTACATTTTTTTTCATAAAGTGAGTTGATAATGCTGGCAGTGAATCTGGATCAGTAGAGCATAAGCAGGAGGGACTTGGGGAATTCCTATAATCCAGGAGGGTAAGTTTATCCCAGGATAACAGGAGAGTTATCCCAACTTCCCAAATACCTTGAAAGTCATAGTGTAATAGCAGAAAAAGTGATCCTTCTGAAGAAACATTAACCACAGTCTTCTTATAGGGGTATTAATCTGGAGGCTGTTTGTTACCTTCATCAAAACATACATCTATTTTATCAAATAAATGGTGGCAGCCTGATGCACCAATTCCTGAAGAGCCATTTTACTGAAGTTTACCTAACCATCACTGGTAGCAGAGAATTCTCCCTTCTATTGGAGTGGGCAGGGAGTTTTAGGGAACCACACAAATCTATACAAATGAGATGTTTTTCTACTTTCAACTGCCAGTTTCCCTGTGGTCGCTACGGAAAATTAAGGCAAGATCTCTTACCTGAGTTTTTCATTTTCATTAACTTTATCATAAATATGTTGTCTGAAAAATGCTATACTTATTGAATACCCAAACATTTCTGGAACTCAGAAGGCCTGAGGGTTGTGATGGAGGTTTGAGCCCATCTGGACTTTCTGATGACCTGACCCTGAAATCTCTCCACACACAAATAATATTAGCTTCTTGAGGGAACTTTTACTCTTGCTGTATCCTGACACCTAAAACCATGGTTGGCATATCCTGGATTTTCATTATATATTTATTGAATTAAGTAAATGAATGAATGTACATTAGATGTGGCAAGGTGAAGAGAAACATAACAGAATTGAAAGACGGAACCCTAGGAAGATAAGAGTGAGCCTTTGTTCTTCTCCCCCATAATTCCTCCTGAGGTAAAAACACTTACTGGGGATACTGGCTATACTGGTAGGATTTCTCCCCTCATCTCTTGCAATCCACTACAAATATTGACTGTCACATAATAAAATAAGGGGGAGATAAACTTGGAAAGGATAATGAAAGATTTCCTCATGAGAAGAGTTATCTTGTCTGTGCAAACCTCAGGAAAGTGTTATGCACGTATCTTGAACTTGAGACATCCTTACTGCTTACTGTCAAGTGCTACGAAGTCAATAAGTACTCCCAAGTTTCTGCAATGCATAATAGCCTCTGCCTAATTACCTGCAGGTCCCACAGAAGCCCTGGTTCCTGAAGGAAGAGTTTGATAATAACAATCATGTTAATAATTGTAGCCATCCTGTATTTGAAATTATGATGTGCCAGGCACCATTAAAAGCATTTTAAGTGTATTATCTTATTTGATCATCAGCAAACAATAGCAGGTGCTATTGTTATGCTCATTTTCTTTATGAACTAAAGCACAGAGACATTATATATTTGGTATTAAATCCTGAAAGTTAAAGTTCAAAATGAATGGCACAGAAATTTAGTGCTACTGGACACAGAGGAGATTGTTTGAATAATAATACCATTATTTTCTCTGTCCCAGTCCAAGAAAACTTGCAGATTACTATACTAAATTCATGCAGCTATGGTCCAGAGCCTCAGGGAATCCCTCTAGGACCATAGTTCTCACAGGGGCTATTTTGTCTCCCAAGGAATGTTTGACAATGTATGTCTGAAGATATTTTTGGTTGTCACACTGGGAGTAGGAGGCTTACAAGCATCTAGAGGGTAGAGGCCAGAGATGCTGCAAAACATTCTACAGTGCACAAGACAGACTCCCCTCCCTGTCACACCAACAAAGAATTGGTTTGGTCCCAATTGTCCATAGGTTGAGAAACTGCTCGAGATTCTCTCCTGCTCTCCATTCTGAGTCTGCTTTCTTTTCTTTTGACAACTCTGGCTTCTGTCCCATGCTTCCTCTTCTCTCTCTCTGAATATCTTTCGGATTGCTACTCCAGTTGGACAGTCAACTTCAGCTTGATTATGGCTTTGTAAATGTAAGATGCCTCTGGCCTCACAACCCTGTTATCTCTTCTCATTTTTCAACAAACTCAGGAAGAAATTACTGGCAAAATTACTAATGAAACTCTCAGAGGATGTGGGACTTGAATGGGTCAGATTTTAGATGGGCAGCTTTTGTTTCCAATGCGACAGAGTTTAAAACATAAACTGATTAGAAAGAATAAGAATCCTGGCATAGTACATAAAACCTTCATTGGAAAAAATTTTTTTCTCTTGTAAACCGATTTATCGTAGAAATGACTTGATATTTAAAAATATTGTATCAAAATCAGTCAATTTTGTGAGTAACATTTTAGGGTGATGTATCCTGTTGTTACAATAAATTATCGGGACCCAAATAACCCTGAAGAACCTGTGTTCTTGAAGAGAATTTGTACTTTTAGGTAAGAATGGAAACCTGACTAGGTGCATAGAAAATAGGAAAAAAAAAACCCAATATTAAGACAAAGCAGTCTTTTCTTCAGTTACTAATGTTTAATATTGCTAGTGTAATTAAGCTCATTTCCAATTGACTTTTTTTTTCCAAAGGCTAAATTAATCTTAGAATCAGTGTTATTCAGTGGCATATTCTTTAAGCATTATGATTTATACACAAAGATTGTTCTTATCTACTTTAAAATTTTGAAAGGTGACAGACAAACCATACCTCCAGGTAAAGTCTTTAATTTTGTCACCGTCTTTGGAATAAACAGACCACAGTTAAGTCCCTGAGTATAGATAATGAATGTATCTCACTCCCAGAAGCACCAATTTTGCAAAGAACATTCTTAATTGTTATGGTAATCATAACTTTAGTCTTTCATGTGTTGATATGCATTTTTTTTATATTACATGAAATAGAAACTTATTGACAAGACAAAAAGGAACAGAGAATATCAATAGCATTTGTCTTTTTGCTTTTTCTTGCGTCAGTATTCACTTTATTTTACCCTTTATTATAACCTACATCAGAAAGTAGGCCAAAAAAATGGGCTAAATAAAAATGAATCTATTTTGGCTCTTTCTTATAGCTCTGCTAAATTATAATTTTTTTTCCGAGATGAGATAAATTATTTGTGAAAAATGAAATGAGTTTTACTTTAGATTAGATATTATTTTTCATTGCACTAAATATGAATTTTCAGAATTGGAAAGGTAGATATTAAATTGCTATATTATACAGCTATATATTTACGGTTATATTCACTAAAATTATCTGAAGAAAATTTTTATAAGAAAATTTTATAAGAAAGGCCAAATGCAAGTATCTACCTCAATTTTTGTCTTTGTACAAATAGTCAAATGCTTATAGGAAAAGAGTTTCTTTTATACAGTTCTTAATAAACACTAGGTAGGGGGCCTCTGGGTGGCTCAGTGGGTTAAGCCTCTGCTTTCAGCTCAGGTCATGATTTCAGGTCCTGAGATTGAGCCCCACATCTGGCTCTCTGCTCAGCAGGGAGCCTGCTACCTCACCCACCCACCCCACCTGTCTACTTGTGATCTCTGTCAAATAGATAAATAAATATTTTAAAAAAATTTTAAAAAATGAACATTAGGTAGGGACATGATATAATTTACACACACACACACACACACACACACACTTGATTTTCAGAAAACCAAGAGTTATGTACTGTGCTTTTTCTTAAAATACAACAAAATTTCACTTTAAGAGAAATATAGAAAAAAATATAAAAAAATAATCTAGAAGTCATTGTATCTTAAGAGTTTCTGTTTCTAAGAACACAAGATTTTTTTCTTAAAAAAATCTATTCACATTGCTTCCTGGCCACTAGTTAAAAACAAAGCCATATCTTATGGATAAAGTCAATTTATCTCCTGTGAGATGAGTTTCAATGAGGGAGATTTCTTTTCCTATTACCTGTGTATATCAGGTGAACATTTTTATTATCCTCAGTAAGCTAGGTGTTTCTCTCCATTCTGTTTTACTAGGGTCAAGCCAAACATATTGGATATACAGAAGCAAAGAAGTATCGACAAAAGCCCTGGTAATGAAAGAGGTATACAGATCCATTATTGGAGTAGGCATTGTCTTCGTCTGAACTGCTAAAATAAAGTACCATAGACTGGACGATTTAAACAACAAACACTTATTTCTCACAGTTCTGGAGACTGGGAAGTCCAAGATCACATCCAGACTCGATGTCTGGAGAGAACTCATTTCCTGTTTCATAGATGACTATCTTCTCACTGTGTTCTCACATGATAGAAGAGCAAACTGAGTTGTTGTGGGTTTCTTTTTATAAGGGACTAATAGCATTCATGAGGGCATCCCTTCAAAATTTATATGTTGAAACCTAATTACTTCCCCAAAGCCCCACCTCCAAAAGCCCCACCTCCAAATACCACCAATTGGGTTTCAACATATAAATTTTGAAGGGATGCACACATTCAGTCTATAGAGCATGTTTTGAGAACACACATCAGGGAAGGACCAGGCAGAAATGAGATATTCTTCTGGGCTCTCTGTCTCTGTATCATGGAATAATCACCAATCTGCATTCCAGACAATGGAGCCACAGCAGAAACAAATGCCTATAGCAGTGTTAGTGAACCTGGTGGCCTACTAGAATCATCTGGGAAGCTTCAAAGGATACCAATCTCAGGGCCCTGAACCTAGTTATATGAATTTAACTTATCTGGGTTGGGGTCTGGGTATCAACATTTGAATAATGCCCTCTATGAGATCTTAATGTTCAGTCATGTCAGACCCATTGGTCTATAGCTATGGAGATAATGAGATGGAATCCAAGCCAGGAACGACAGCTGCATACTAGACATAGGCAGGAGAAAACATGGATTGAAAACTAGGCAGATGTCCTCATAGGCAGATACTTCATCAACCCTGACCAGTGCCTGTGAGGGGCTAGCCTCCTGCACTTGATTATGTATCTGAGTCATGAAGCTCTGTAGATTTCTTGCTACTTAGGGAGGAGCTATACAAAAAATTTTTTTCCAGATCTTTTTTTTTAGAAGAACAAAAGCCCTTTGATTTACTTAAAATGTGCCTCATTATCATTAGTTAGATGAAATTTCAGTTTGGGATTAAAAAAAATATGGGATTTTTTTCTTTTGGCTTCCTTAAATGTAAACCTTTTTTAAAAAAGGAATGCCTGTTCATTATTTATAATAAAGTCTTATATTTAAAAGAAAACTGGTTGGCCTTGACCTAACACTCTCTGTCCTCAGACCTGGTCTGAGGCAATCATTGTTAACTCTTCCAGTTGTTTCTTCTGGTGTTTTCATACTTCTCAATGACATGATCCTACTGTTATATTTATTTATTTATTTGTAGGATTTTATTTATTTATTTAACAAACAGAGATCACAAGTATGCAGAGCAGCAGGCAGAGAGAGAGGGGGAGGCAGGCTCCCTGCTGAGCAGAGAGCCCAATGCAGGATTTGATCCCAGGACCCTGAGATCATGACCAGAGCTGAAGGCAGAGGCTTAACCCACTGAGCCCCCCAGGGCCCCTACGGTTATTTTTATTGATCAACATTAGATCTTCTCTTCAACTTCCTGCTTTGGTAGATGAAGATTCAGCCTGGTTAGTGCACTCTCCCTTCCCTACTTGGTGTAGTTCTATCAACACATCTCTGGTTCCATTTCCAGGAATTCAGCTCTTTAACTACTGCCTTCTCAGGGTCCTAGATGTGCTGGGCCCTCGTCACAGTTAATTTAAACATCTGACTCTCAGAAATTCAGCAATACGTCCTCTTTCTCATACCCATAGGGATCATTAGAAGCAGGAAGCTTTTTCTTATAAACATTTTTTAAAAACCTTGAATAAATCCTCTTTTGCTGCACAATGGAACTATCAAACATTTCCTTAAAATTTCCAATTTTGGGGTACACTCCTTATTTTGAATGGGGTTACCTTCTATGTCTCAAAAGTGATTTGCTATTCGTGGCATCAGCCTCCAATTATTCCAAGATGTCCACTTCCCTTTCAGTTGGGCCACCTCCAGTAATTCCGGGGAGAATATCTGACACACTTCTAGCCTGGGAAGAGAAAAAGACAAAAACAGGACCCCAAATTCCATTTGTTGGAGGGAATCTCGCCACAGTGGTACATGATTCTCCTGGGTGATTCTTACAAGAGAATCCTCCATTATAGCTGCAGGCTCAGACAGGGTTGTCTCAAAAGCAGTTTCATTGCTTTATAGAAATGCCTCTATATACTCTTGACACTCTGCACGTGGAAGTGCAGAGCTGAGCAATAGTTCATGACGGTGATCAAGGAAAGATTCAGTGTGTTTAGCATGAAGAAATGTGAATGTTTTGAGGGTGCCTGGGTGACTCAGTCAGTTAAGCCTCCGACTCTTGATTTCAGCTCAGGTCATGATCTCAGGGTCATGAGATCAATTCCAATCCGCCCGGGGTGAGTTCACACTCAGCCTGGAGTCGGCTTCTCTCTCTCTCCCTTGGCCCCTCCCCCGACTTGTGCATGCGCTCTCTCTCTCTCTCCTTTTTCTCTCTCTCAAATAAATAAAGACATTTTTACAAAGAGAAATGTGAATGTTTTAAATTAGAGTCTCTCTCTCTTTAGTAATGAGTTTGATTTTTTTCTCTGCTCGGACTAGAGCTGCCCTCTCTTCTCTTCCAGAACATTTTCTTCTTCAGTAATATAAAACTATGTGTCATATTCTGGTATGTTACCCCTGACTTCTTTAGGCATCTAGCCAACAGCACTCAGGGACTCTATAGGGCAGTCACCAAGACCAGGAAAAAGACCGGTTTCTTCTCTCACATGGCTCTTTCTGTCTCGTTTTACTCCCTCTTTATATTACCAATTCAAATTTCACCATGACAAGTATGTGAGTTGGAATTAATTTGAATGAGGCTAATTCTCCCTTTTGTGCCAGAGAACACACACCTCCTCTTTTACAAGGTGTGTGAGAATCTTGGCTAATCTCATACCCCCTGATCTTTGTCCTTATTTCCCCCCTACCTTCATCTTTCATATGGCAACAGCCTCCTCAGTGGAGCCCTCTTGGAGATCTGAGATGGTGGTGTCTTTCTAAGGCCTTCCGGGCAGACTTAATCATTCCCTTCTTTTTTGTTTTCATAACATTTTGTCTGTATCTCCATAATAGTTCTTTTTAATTCCACATTATAATTCACCTCCTCCTTCTCCCATTCCTCTGTCCTCCATTTCTTACATGATTTAGTGTTTACTGCACCTAACTTAGTGACTGAGTCAAAACAGAGGCTAAATAAATGTTTATTGAACAAATTAATGAAAGAATTTTAAGATGGAGGTATCAAGAAAACTCTATGATTTATGCTCTTTCTTCATAGGAACATACTGCCAGGCCTTTATTACACTTCAGGAGAAAGTAACCACCTGTGACCAAAAGCAGCCATGGACTGTCAGAGAACTCAACCAGAACAGCTCAGGTGTATTTTTGAGGGCTATTGCTCTTCCAAGGACCCAAAGTCTTTCTTCTGTACTTCAGAGACTGAGAGGACAGAGTAATATCTAGGTATCTGCTTTTCTTCCACACTGGGTAACCTAAGAAGTCTCCTTTTCTTTGAATTTCCAATGAGATTCATCAGAGAACTGTGGGAAGTATCTCTTCTAAATTTGCCCTTGGCAATTAACTGAGTGAAACTTCTTTTTTTTTTTTTCCAGAGGCAGAGCAGAAGGGAACAGTGCTAGATAAAGCATGTTATAATAAGAAGATAAGAGGATATTTTCCAAAGAGCCTCTAAAATTTGGAGGATCATGCCAGCCATCGAGCTTAAAAATGAAAAACTATTGAAAGTATTTTTTTAAACTTAAAAAAATGATTTTATTTATTTATTATTTATTTAGAGACAGAGAGCATGAACAAGGGGGAGAGGCAGAGGGAGAAGGAGAGAAAATCTTGCTGAATGTCCAGCCTAAGCCAGACAGAAGGCTAGATCTCACGACCTCGAGATCATGACCTGAGCTGAACTCAAGGGTCAGATGCTCAATGGACTGAGCCACCCAGGCACCTGTTAAAAGTATTAATTTATAAATTCATATATAAGTAAAACTCAGGTAGAAACTAGGAAATGGGGTACCTTATACACACTCTGCATGTGAATTATTAATTTTCAGATTCTTGGCAAGCAAGATATGGTTTAACTATTTGGATTGGTTTCCTGAGTTGCTCTAACAAATTACCACAAATCTGATGGCTTAAAACAACAAAAATTTATTCTTTTATAGTTCTGGAGGTCAGAACTCCAAAATTAAGGTACTGGCATGACTGCTTTCTTCTGGAGGCTCTGAAGTAGAATCTGTTCCCTGCCTCTCTCTCAGCTTCTGGGGGCTGTGGGCAACGCTTGCCCAGTGCATAGACTCCTCGCAGCTTTCTCTGTTCCATCCTCACATCACCTTCCCTGTGTATTGGTGTCTCAAATCTCCTTCTCCTTTTTCATATAAGGACATCAGTCATTGAACTTAGGGCCCACTTCAAATCCAGGATGGTCTTATCTCAAAATCCTTAATGTCACTAAATCTTCAGACTCTATTGTCAACTAAGGTCACATTCATGGATACCAGGGTGAGAATCTAGACATACCTTCTGGGGTTTCAACGCCCTATACCACCTATGGTTTTTAAAAATTTCCGCACTATGTAAAAAACATGTGTGCGATTTTATATATATTAAGGATATGATGATGGAAGCAAAGTGCAATAAAAAGTTGAGGCAGTTGCCTGGAAAAGTCCAGGAAACTTGTCAATTTTCATTGATGTGGCTGAATATTTTAGGCCAAGCATGCTTTGAAAATCTGTATGATGCTCTGGGCAAATTCTCTTAGCCTCAAGAAATATGGAGTTGAGAAAAAGATAAGGCAATACTTAGGAGAGGCGAGACATCAGTAGAGAACAGAAAGGTTTTTCAGGCTCAAAAATATTCGGAAAGTCTGGTGACTTGTGAAAATTACTTGCAGCACTGCAAAATTACTAGACCATTGGTGTTTTTTTTTTTTAAATTTCTTAGAGTCTAGAATTTGTGTTTTGATCTGTAATTCTGCAATTTAAGAAATTAATTGGAGTCATTTGGTTAATGTTTATTGAACTCTAGATGTTTGATTGTGAGAGAATCAATAGATATACTTAGCTGTTCTTTACTAGCTTCTGTTCATCAATGATGTTTACATGATTAAATAAGGTTTTGATTGCTTTAATCTCAACTCCTTTTAACAATTTACTTGTCTTGGGACAGATCAGGGGATCAGTATAGGGAATTTCAATAGCAGTGAAGAACTGTATTTACATTTTCTTTAACACAATGCTCTAATTTGTAAAATTTCTTCTATATAGTAAATGATTTGATGAACTCCTCTAAAACATGCTTTGCTTGGTTATGGAATAAATAAGACATGTTTAACAAAACACATAGTTGAGTTCTTATGATTAAAAAAAGGAATGAATTATAGTTGTTAGTTAAGGAAATTGTACAACAATGAAGTCATTGTTTGAATAACTTGTTTTTATGAAAGTGGTGAATAAGAGACCCTTTAAAATATTAAAGATCAAGGCATTAAAAAAATGTTAACCAGTTGTGGCTCTTTTCCTTAACCAAAACATGTGGAATATTTACTGCATTGCAAAGAAATTCTTGGTGCATTTAATATTGTGGGTTTCTTAACCTATCTGGTTAATTTTGAACCAGAAAAAACAACAAAGAGTGAAATCAGAAAAAGTGGTGTTGAAACAAATGCTGTAGGAAAAGAAAATAGAATCATTAGGGTGAGTGTAAACAGTCATCAGAAAGACACTTGTGTATGTAGGAACTGGATCATCGAATTGATTGTTGGCTAGAGAGAAAAGGATAAATATCCTACCTTCTTGCTTCATTTTTCTCCTCTCCAGCTTTAAACACATTCTAAAAGGTATTCCTATTAATAACTGAAAGCAATAATATGTGACTGAACTGATTTAAAAGTTAGAGTAATATGGTCAAACTTTATAGTGTGTTTCAACTTTAGTTGAAGGAAAGAAACCGCTCTCATTACTTTTAAATATCTAGCTTGGAGAGGGAGACACCGTGGGAAGACACAGTCTACTCTATCAGGCAAGGCTATAGTAAGGAACATGCAAAATAATATCTGTGCAGTGGTTCTTTACCCTGTGTGGGATAGGGATGTATAACGAAGGGAATACACATGTCATCTTTGTTTTCTCACCTGTACTTTTTTGCTTTTTCTCCATTAAGCAAGAAAAAGTCCAAATAATTCCTGGTTAAATTTCCAAAGAAGAGGGGAGATACAAAAAGAAAGGTTTGGGGGCGCCTGGGTGGCTCAGTAGGTTAAGTCTCTGCCTTCGGCTCAGGTCATGATCTCAGGGTCCTGGGATCGAGCCCCGCATCGGGCTCTCTGCTTAGCGGGGAGCCTGCTTCCCCCTCTCTCTCTTCTCTCTGCCTGCCTCTCTGCCTGATTGTGATCTCTGTCTGTCAAATAAATAAATAAAAAAAGGAAAGGTTTGTTAAGAATTAGAATAAAGAGAACATGAACATTTTACATGGTGATTTATGAATATATAAACCAATGGACCCTAGGTTAAACCAGGGTGAGAAAGTGGAAAGAATTAGGAGGTTGGGCTCCAGGGCAAGAATCATTTCCCCTAATTAATTGGGAGCATTCTGGTAAACCAGTACACTTTTCTGAGCCCCAATTACTTCCTCAGAAAAATGAGGGCCTGGTACAGATGAGACTTATCATAATATGTGATATTATGCTGTTGAATGAAAAGAACTAAGAAGTCAAAGCTGCACACTTAATTTGACTGTTGGGTAGAATAGTGATATCACTGTGCTCACATACTCTTTTTAAATGACATTTAGATTTTTGAGAGATATTATTCATTATTTGTAATAGTGCCTGGGTAAGAGGTGATGAATGATCCAAAATTTATCACCATTGTTAGGAAAATGGCTGAAACTTCATGGCTTTCTCATTTAAGGAAGGATTGATAGATTTGACTATTTAAAAACAATCGTATGGGGGTGACTGGGTGGCTCAGTGGGTTAGAGCCTCTGCCTTCGGCTCAGGTCATGATCCCAGAGTCCTAGGATCGAGCCCCACATTGGGCTCTCTGCTCAGCGGGGAGCCTGCTTCCCCCCAACTTCTCTGCTTGCCTCTCTGCCTACTTGTGATCTCTGTCTGTTGGATAAATAAATAAAATCTTTAAAAAACCAACCAAACAAAAAACAATCATATGGCAAATCACCATAAAAAACAGAGGAAAAATCACACATCGTGAAGAAAATATTTGCATCTTAAATATTTAAGAAATAAAGAAGGTACGATAAAGAGGAAAGGGAAAAGCTAATAGTGATAGAAAAATCAGCAGAAGACATGGCATGTGGTTCATATGAAGTGAAAACTGAGTTTCTGACCTTTAAAGATACTTAAAGATATTCAAGCTCACTTATAATAGAAGAAATGCAAATTAAAACTATATTGAGTTACTATTTCTCACCTATCAGATTGGCAAAAATCCACATTTGGCAGCATATTCTGTTGGCAAGGTTGTTATGAAACAGGCACTCTAGTACAGTACTGGTAGGAATGCAAAATTGTTATGTCCCTATGAAAAGAAATTTGGCAATATTTTTCCAAAGTATATGTTCATTTACTCTTTGACCCAGCATCTCAACTTCTAGGAATATAATCTGGGAACAGATTAGTATAAATGGAAATGACATCAATAAAAGATAATTTATTGTGTTATTTGTATATCCAATAGGTGCTGTATGTATAATGTAGTAAAGAACATATAATGTATATATAAAGTACTAAAGTATATATATGTATATATATAAAATTACACATATATGTAAGGATGCATAAATGCAATTACATATACATGTAATAATAGTAAAGTAAAACAAAACACAACCCAAACAAACACAATAGAAAACAAAACAAAACACAATGGTATGGTACATCTCATATATTTTATATATATGTACACACATATATACTAATATCATATTATATACTATATTTTATTATAGCGTATGTATTGTCGTAAGGAATATTATCATACAGAGTAGTTTCATTGTTTTAATAATCCTCGTGTTCCACCTATTTATCCCTCTCTGCCCTCTAACTCTTGACAACTAGCAATCTTTTTAGTATCTTCACAGTTCTGTCTTTTTTTTTTTTTTGAAGATTTTATTTATTTATTTGACACAGAGAGAGAGAAAGAGAGAGAGAGAGAGAGGCAGCGAGAGAGGAACACAAGCATGGGGAATGGGAGAGGGAGAAGCAGGCCTCCTGCTCAGCAGGGAGCCTGATGCGGGTCTTGATCCCAGGACCCTGAGATCATGACCTGAGCTAAAGGCAGACGCCCAAAAACTGAGCCACCCAGACATCTCTTCATAGTTTTGCCTTTTCCAGAATGTCCTATAGTTGGAATTATACAGTACGTGTATGTTTGCATTTTAAAGACTTTTGTCTAGATTGAACATAATAGGTTGCACATAATAGTGAACAGAAAATAAATAAACTGAGAACTATGATATTGGTAAGAAGAAAGGACTTTTGTGAATTTTTGGAACCATAGGTTATAAATACAAAAAGAGAGATGTATGCAATGTCAGAGATCTAGCATGTGACAGAGATAGATATTCTTAAGAGCACCTACATTAAATGATATGATAGAAGATAAGAAATACCATATTCCTTAAAAAGTACTTAAAAACAGGGCACCTGGGTGGCTTAGTGGGTTAGAGCCTCTGCCTTTGGCTCTAGTCATGATCCCAGGGTCCTGAGATTGAGCCACACACCGGGCTTTCTGCTCGGTGGGGAGCCTGCTCCCCCCCACCCTCTCTGCCTGCCTCTCTGTCTACTTGTGATCTCCGTCAAATAAATAAATAAAATCTTTAAAAAAAGAAGTACTTACATATTTTAGTTGACTAGCTAAAATTCCTACATCTAAGATTCATATCTTATTGGAATAGTTTTCAAAGAGGCTCTTTAAAAGTTCCCCAGATGGTAATAATCTGGCAACATTTGCACCTAAATTTACCAGAGTACCTGCTGACCACTGTCTGAAAGTAACTGCTCCTATTGTCTTTGGAGATTAAATTTATGCTGGTGGACCATTTTAATTATTTTGATTTGAAATTTGGAAGGAAAGATAAAAACCTTTACATAGTCATATACCAGAGTTCCACTAGATTTTGACATATGAAATCAAGGAAAGAGGGCCCTGAAAATGAATAAGGAAAAGTCATATACTTTTTCTCTTATATAAAACAGCAAGTAATTCAACATAAAAATCAGTATTGAATGTAATTGTATAGTTACCTTGCTTCCAATCTACTCATCAAAACTCCCTGCAATTGAACCTTCTTCATTCATTCACATAACTATATAGACTTTTCTTCTCTAATATACCAGTGAAATCAAGTGCACTGACTCACTGTTTTTAATGAAATCACATAAGAGAAAATTTGTATCTAAACTCCTTGTCATCAGGACCCTTCATTCCCTGTCCCTTACCTATCTCTCGAGCCTCATTCCCTTTCAACTCTTCAAATTAATCAAAATCCCTTCTGACAGTAGGCCTTCGGATGTTCGCTCTGCCTGGAGCACTCCCTACCTCGCCTCGCTACCTCCTACTTATCACTCTTTGGGTCCCTGCTTAATCAGTTGTCAACTTCTCAGAAAAGTATTCTTTCCTCCTTTAGGCTAAACCAGAACTCCTATTTATATGTTCCCAAAATTCTATCAAGTGTTCCTTTAAAACACTTGTCAAAGTTTTTAATTATATATTTTATGATGTTTTGTTTATCTGCCTCCTCTTTTAAATTGTATGGTCCATGAAGGCAGGGACTTTTATATTCTCAGCACTTAATATCGTGCTGGGGAGATGTCTATGTCGTGATATCTTTGGTTTCACTTGCCTTGCTGTCTTTTTTTTTTTTTTTTTAAGATTTTGTTTATTTATTTGACACAGAGAGAGAGATCGCAAATAGGTAGAGAAGCAAGCAGAGAGGGGGAGAAGCAAGCCCCCTGCTAAGCAGAGATCCCGATGCAGGGCTCAATCCCAGGACCCTGAGATCACGACCTGAGCTGAAGGCAGAGGCTTTAACCCACTGAGCCACCCAGGTGCCCCTTGCCTTGCTGTCTTGATTCTGTACCCCTTGCTGCTTTGAACTCAGAGATACATTCAGAAACTAAAAAAGGTCGGTCTCAACCCTGGCAGCTCATTAGAATCATCTGAGTGGGTTTTATAAGTGGATCTCACCACAGATCAATCAAATCAGAATCTTTGGGGTGATGATTCTCAAAGTGTGTGATGCTGTTGACCAGCACATCAGTGTCACCCGGGAATTTACTAGAAATGCAAAATCTTTTCCCTTCCTGACACCTACTGAATCAGAAGGTGTGGGTAGAGAATAGCCATCTGTTTAACAAGCACTCCAGATGATTCTGGTACATGTTAAAATTTGAGAAAAAAACAACTGTTCTAGCAAACATCAGAGTCAAATAGAGAGCTAATTAAAATACAGGTTGCTGGGTCTGGCCTTCAGACCTTCTGAATCAGTAGGTCTGGGGTGGGCCTAGGATTTATATACCAAACAAATGCCCACATAATGTTGATGCTACAGGTCAAATTTTGAGAATGACTGCCTTAGGGCTGGGGTCAACAAACTTCTTCGGTCATGGCAAGATGGCAAATATTTTAGGCCTTTTGAGTCACATAGTTTCATGACAACTCCTCAACTCTGCCATTGTAGAGGGGAAAGCAGCTACGGACAAAATATAAACAAATGGGTTGGATTCCAGTGCTGGGCTGGATTTGGCCCAGTGGTCTATAGAGTGCCTGTTATAGAGATTGGGACCCACGTATTTTTTCAGATGGAGGTTCTGAACCTTGAATGTACTATATTAAAATCACTGGATGAGATTTTAAATAATTTCAATTCTCCAGACTATAATCAGTATCTCTGATGGTAGGGCCTAGGCCTGAGTGTTGTTAAGGCTCCAGTTATTTCTGGTTAGTAGTCAGGTTTGGGCATTATTGGTTTGAAACTTTGGCTAATCCTCTGATTTCTGATTCTGGCTTGTTCTTGACCAGATTCCCTGGAATCTCTCTGATCCTTGACTTGTTGTTGACCCTGACCCCCTTAGGGAATGTTAACCAACTATAAACCATGTTAGGCAGGCGGATTGTAAAAAGACCTAGAAACAACTTGAAGCATGTAACCTTGAACCTTTAAAATGAGCTTAATTTGCAAATAAAATACAGTTCATCAACAAGGAAATAAATCATGAAGGAATGAGTTTTGGTGGCTTGGAGACTATCCCACTGATCCCTATTATCTCAGGGTAGAATTACTGTGGGTCAGTTTTCCAAAGGCTGACCTCACTTCTTAAAGTATATCAAATAGTTTGGAGCCAAAGGAAACTAAACTAGTTTTTGGAGAGTCAAGGATGATTGGAACCACGAAGACACAGGACAACAGTATAGTTCTAATTATCATGATGCCTTTGGTCAATCAGTTTGTTATCTTCTGTTTGGAGAAAAGAATAGTGTGTGCACAGAATAGTGTGTGTCTGTGCACACACTATTGGAATATAATACATACAATACATGGAATATAACATACAAGCACATGCACATGTGTGTCCCTGTGGTTTATAATTGTTTTAAGAGGCAAGAATGTCTAGAAACGTTGGTGGCAGATGTTTTCTTTTACCTGCATGCTTGTGGTTGGCTCACTTACCAGGCCAGTTAGAGGTGTGGATGCTGTCAAGCGTGGATTTCTTCATGAGATTTTGCAGGCTCCTAAGATTTACTGAGCTTCCTCCAAAAGGAAGGTGTCTCTGCGTGTGCGTGCAGGTGGTGTAACACTGGCCCAGTGCTGTTCAACAGAACTTTCTGTGATGATGAAAACTTACTATATACACCATCCAGTGGGGTAGCTACTGGCTGCATGTGGCTTGTGAACAGTTGAAATGTGGCTGGTGTGAATAAAGAATTAATTTTTAAATTAAATTAAAATTTTTTATAGCTACATATAAGAAGTCCTGTATTGGACACTGTGGCTTTCACCAATTAGAGAACAAGTCTTGGCATATGACCTTCACATCACTCCTATTTAAGAAATAGCCTCTCAGGCTGAACATCAACAGAGATGGACATGGAATACAACGCATCGGTGACTGGGATGGGGAGAGCACGAGCCGTTGGCGGAGTTATGCCCATGTCATTTTAGTGCCAGTTGTGAAAAAAGTAGGAATAACTGTGGTGCCTGACCAGCCACATGATGATTAGGTAGGAAAAAGGTAACAAACACCATTCTGGAATGCACTAGTTCTCTTTTTTTGAGGATAACTATTTGGTGATATGATCCAACAGATTGGAAATCTCAGAGATGAGAAAAAACTGTGTGCAGATGCAAAGACCCCAAAATAAGCTTCAGTTTGTTGAACCCAGAGTTTCTCCAGCTACCTCCAGAACTCATGTCTGTATGTGTATGTGTACTATCTACTAGTAACCAAGAGCTGGTGCTCCGTGCAGCACATTTTGGGAAAGAATTCTCTATAAAATGGTTGGTTGCTGTTCCTGCTATAAATCCTATTTCCATCATTCTATTCATGGATTGTTCTCCTCCTTTCTTTTTTGCCTTCTGCCTTCTCATGTAGCTGGGTCTATGTCAAGAGCATCTTAGGGGGGTTGCCTGGGTGCCTCAGTGGGTTAAGCCTCTGCCTTCAGCTCAGGTCACTGACTCAGGGTCCTGGGATCGAGCCCCACATCGGGCTCTCTGCCCAGCAGGGAGCCTGCTTTCCCCTCTCTCTCTGCCTGCTTGTGCTCTCTCTCTCTTCAAATAAATAAATAAAATCTAAAAAAAAAAAAAAAAAGAAGAAGAAAAAGAGCAACCTAGGGCCTTTGCAAGAGGGATTGTGCCATAGGAATCAGAGTCATGGCTCATGCCAGTAACCTGTGCCTTTAGTAGCAGTTTGAGCCCCATCTAATGGGTGCCTTCTCCACTTGGTGATGGTCAGCTGCTGGGCACACCCAGTGATATGGCTCAGTGGGTCAAATAGCACTTGGTTCCTGCTGGGCATCTCAGGTCACTTTGGTGTCTTAACAGAGATTGGTTTTTGAAGTTTGAGGATTTCTAATGATAATTCATTTCACTTAAAAAACTAAATGGAAAAAGAGCAAGTGATGCTTTTTGAGTGTATAGCGCCAAAGATGCCTGTGAAGTCAATTTCTCTAGTTTGTAATCATTTTATAATTCTGCAGCATATTTAAACGGAGAGTAGTTTGCCATATCTAGCTTTTCTATTAATATCCACCATACCTTCCTAATAGTCTACACACTTAGTTTACCTTCATACATGCGGAGGGGTTTCTTTTTCATGGTTGCTCAGCTGAGTGAGAAAGGAGACTATAATTATAGAGAAATGTAACTTTTTTAGAGTCAAAATGTTCCGTACATATTTTTTTTTCTGTTCAGAAAATAGGTAAGAGCTGCAAAGTAAGCCACATTTACTTTCACCTCTGCCAAAATTATTTATCAAATTTCAAAGGCCATGCTGGCTTAAAGAAATGCAAAAATGAACTTAATTTCTTATTAAAGTATTTTGGCTTATGTGTATGGTAAACATATACAATTTATTGAATTGGATAAATATTAGAACAAGTAAAATATGGTTTTTTAAAAGCTAAGATTATAGCTGCATACTCACATATTTTTATATCTCATCATACTTCCAGGACTCCCAGAACAGATTGGGCAATTGTTTTTACTTATTTTTCACTTTTTTACTGAGCACCAGTATCTCAAACAAAGGACTTCCTTGGGAGAGCCAGCAGTAACAGAGTTCCAAATGTACTTATGTGCAGATTATCCAGTTGTCTTTATTCCTCCAACTTTATTTATTTTTTTTCTTGCATGTTAAAATGTTAACGTAATAGGTCGAAATTCATGCTTATTTGTCATAAGAATTGTAAAAGATTTTGGATCACCTTATTACTAGAGAGCTTGGTTTTGTTTACCACCAATGTTGAACTGGGACACATCACACTGTTTAGAATATATTTGAAAAGTTAATCTAAATATACCACGTGTGTTGTATTTTATGGGAATTGGAATCATGTAAATTAAAACCAAAATAGCATAAAATGGTAATAACATTTTTAATGTGAAACAATGTGTATTATCTATAGCATATAAAAACAAAGAATAATTTCAAGGCTGGTCTGGCAAATGGCAATACTCTATGTAGAAAACCTAAAAGACTCCACCAAAAGGTTGCTAGAACTTATACATGAATCCAGCAAAGTCAGGGGATATAAAAGTCAGTGTAAAGAAATCAGTTGCATTTCTATACATGAGTAATGAAGCAGCAGAAAGAGAACTCAAGGAATAGGTCCCATTTACAATTGTACCAAAAAACGTAAGACAACTGGGAATAAAACTAACCAAAGAGGTAAAACATGTGTATACACAAAGAAATGGAAAAAACATTTCATGCTCATGGATTGGAAGAACAAATATCATTAAAATGTTTATATTACCTTAAGCCATCCACACATTCAATGCAATCCCAAGGTTGTGGCAAACTGTGTTCACAGTGCTGCCATATAGTGGCGCCACTTTAGCTGGTAGAAGTGTCCATCACTCCTGCAAACACCCTGGGAACCCAGCTATTATTGCTTATGAGAACTGGGACTTTTTCTGGGGGAATGTGGTGACTGCTACACTGTTGTTTTATCATTTACTATTATTGTGATTTAAAATATTTTTAGATCACATAAAAAGGCATCCTAATGTTATTTAAGGGATGGTACATCTTTCAGTGCTGAAAAACAAGCTTTAAAATCAGTAATTTTGCAATGGAAGTTAGAGGTGATGAAATGTGACGAAGAATTTCTCATCATTGTCATTACGGGTTATACATATTTTTGGAGAACTCTGCAAAACATCAGAGATAATATTGCAAAAATTAAAATGAGACATTAAAGCAAAACATGCATATTCATTTTAGGCAGGCATTTCCCATCACATACTCAACTTGGAAAAATGAGGCTTGAATTATCAAGGTTTTGAAATATGCTGTGTTCAGCAACTCAGTGCTTGTGCAAAATGCTACTTCTCCAATACCAGAAGAGCTTCCCATTTTTATTTAAGGGTAAGGAAGTTGTCTTAAAGGTGGAAATTGGAGGGTAGGAGTGAGGAAGGAAAGACAATGGTTTGAGGAAACCAATTCTGATATATCCTCCTGCCTTCACAATTGTCTGGTTTATTTTTCCATTTCCAATCTTTGTTGTGATTAAAAAAAATGACTCAGGAAATAGGACCATGGACAAGAAGAGTAGAGAGCAACTGAAGATAGCAAATAAGAAATCTACCAATCCTGAGTGGTGTTGCAATGGAGAGATAAATATAGAACAAAAAAGAAACAAATATGATAGATTTCTCTGCATTTTCTGTCATCTTTTTACCTTTTCATACTAAGTCTTATCTATTCCACTAACATACCTCTACTACCAGCTGGGGCCCCATATAGCAAGATTTTAAATATCAAGTCCCCTAAATATGTTACTTTTGCCATATTTCTTCATGGATATTTTAGTTATCAAAGATGGTAAGCCTTTTCTCCCCATAATATATTTTAGATCATGTTCATTAGGGGCTGATACACAGTTCCTGTCTGACTACTATAGCACTTGCAAAATCTATGCATAAGGGACACTCATAAATTTCAGGAGAGGAGTAATAAACATGACAATATTATTTCCTGGATTAATAATATACCCTATGAATGATGAAGAATTGTTGAAATAAATTATGGCTTACATGTTGGATACCCTTGGAAAGCTGATTTAATCGGATTGTGTGTAGCACCAGGGTTTCTTGGAAACATTTCCTATAAACATTTCTCATTATGTATTAGTACATTGCTTAGTTTGGATTTCCCCCAAGAGACAAAGCTTTGGGAGAATCCAAACTAATTAAGTGGGAAAGAGGAAAAGGGAAGGAAGTAATGCCAAAAAAAAAAAAAAAAAAAAAAAAGGACATGTATTAGTGAGCAGGCTATTGTTGCGTGCAACTAGGGTTGCACAATCATGTGGGGAGCACATTGAAAACTATATGAACACTCTGTCTCTCTGAAGGGCAGGGATGTTGGGAGATTTTTCACCAGCTCTCAACCTCTGTTGTTTCAAGATGGCCCCATGGTCTTAATTCTTCATTCCTCCAGTTCCCCCATGGTTCTATAGGGTTGAAAACAACTTTAAACATAGAAGAGAAATAGACCCTTAACATGGGAAGTTAGCTTGCCAGGTGCTTCCTACCTCAGTTTCAGGTGCAGTCAGGTGGGCAGAGGGAAAACGGAGAAGCATCAACATCACTTGCTGTAGGTATAATGCTAATGTTGAGCAAATAAAAAATATTGAAACCTCCATGATAAGTGGAGTTTGTTCACATACACACTACTAGAAGTAGTCTCATCCACTTTGCTTCCATAGATTTTCTTTTAGACTTGATTGCTCTCCTTATCAGCTTTGCCTCAAGTGCATATAATGATTTCCCAAGGTGTTTCTCCATATTTTTAAAAGTGCTTGAGACTTAGAATTTCTCTTTAGGGAGTTTCCAAAATATATGCAGCATCAGGTCCTAAAAATATAAAAAAACAAGAGTTACTACTACAATGATAATAGAGTGAATTTGTAAAGAATCTTGAAAAGGTAGGTGGCAAAGTCAATTTTATGAAGCCAGCCTTTAGACATGCATGTAATATATAAAATGAAATCTTTCAGTATGTATTTATTTTTAACATTTGCATTAATAAAGTTTGACTAAACTTTATTTAATTTATTGTGTACCAATTTGATGAATAACAATGCGCATTGTTAAGGAAGGAGTAGAATATGGAAATGAATGGATAATTGGTATCTTTATTATCTTAATGCAATACCATCCTGATACAGCAAAAACTCTTCTGGAGTCTGATTTGTTTAACAGAAAGGTAACCTTTGTGGAATGGCTTGGCTACTAAATATTTGGAATTATTTATTATGGATAACACAAATCAAACTTCCACATTTTTGTCTTGTTTTTATGTTCCTTTCCATTGAAATGGAAAAAAAAGTGCACTCTTGGTTATCTTCTCTGGTATAAGGAATAGTAAGTGGAGATAGTCAAAAGATTTCCTCTCACGTTTGTTACGTCTCTAAAGTAGGATGCTAAAAGAACTTATAACACACAGAACCTAGACTTCTTTCTTCCCACAGTGCACATTTCTGAAGCTGTTACTAGGTCGAACTGCCTGTTTTCTTCCACTACTATTCACATATATTACATAAAGAGTAATATGTATATGAATAGTAATATGTGATGTATATAATTATGTGTCAATTTCCAGATTAATTTCCGTACATTGGTTTATGTCATGTTATCACTAAATTTAAGAAGATAAATAATACAAGCTCTACACTATCTATATGATTTTATCTTGCCCATCCAATATTAATCACCACGGTAACCGAATCTATGTCCTATATAAAATTCTGGCCATTGTCTTTTCAGACTTTTCACATAAAAGGCTTATGCCTATCTTTTGCTTTCTATCATTGTGCTTCTAAAATCTAAAGGGAAGCACTGGGTGTTATATGCAATCAATGAATCATTGAACACTACATCAAAAACTAATAATGTACTATATGCTGGCTAAATGAACATAACAATAAAAAAATAAAATCTAAAGGGAGAATTTTATTCTTTTCCCTTAAATGTCAACTTTTCATTGACTTCTGATAGCAGGCCATGCAGATTTTTCTTCCTATATCTCCCTTCTTGTTTATGTGAACTGTGTATATACTACAAGAAGTATCTTGTACTTTTCCTATTTGCTAATAGCTCAAATAAAAAAAAAACAGAACAATTATCTCGAATTATAATGTGCATGACAATTTCTTGAGAAACTTCCTGAAAATGCAGATTCTAGAGTCCCTTCAGATAATTCTGATGAAGATAGTCATGGACCAATCCCTGAGAAATATTGTTTTAGTTTCTTCTACATGTAAAACTTTAATTTATTCATTCTTTACAGGCTATGTAAAATAATACATATCTTCCTATTCTCCTTGAGTTGATTAGTTGATAAAGTCCTATCTCGACCACTGCTGGGCCAATAGTTAAGCGTTGACACTGAGGTGATTTTAGAATGTCATAGAGATTGCTAAAGAGTGAAAACTGCTAGTTGCCAGATAAATTAGATGTCACTTTGGATTATAGGCAGCAATGCCATTTTAGAGTTAACTGTATCCACTGCCAAATAACTTTCAACAGACTTGTTGAAATGTTTCATATTTTCCTGTAATATGTTATCACCATCTCTAGATGACAGTAAGTTTTCCAGTCCTAGATGGGAATAAATGCTTCTGAGGCAAGATGGAGCCCATCTTGTTGGCCCATGCTTTTATTTCATAAAATAGTCCTCCAGTGAGATAGCAAAAGTAGTTTTGAAGGAAAACAATAAAATTTAGGAGTCAGTCTTTAAAATTCAAAGAGCAGGAAGATAGAATAAAATCTTTTTATAAAATTAGGCTTATTTTCTTATTATATATAATATATTAAGTAATATATAACATGTATATTATATATGTATATATACATATAAAATATAAAATCATATATATAAATAAAATCATACATATATAATGTATAATAATATATAATATAATATAATAAGTAAACCTTGGACTCTAAGCAAGTAAGCAAGTAAGTCTACCACCTTCTTCCTGTCTATTTGTTTCTGATCTCTATTACAAAAACTTGGTTAAAATATACTACAGTATATTTCTTTAATATAGCTATTTCAGATGATCTGTTCTTCAGGTTTATCTATGTACTTCATGTCAGGAAGTCATGAGAGGCATACAACTATTCTATACTCTTTTTTCTTCCATTTGATTCAGATTTCATAACTTAAAGTTTTCATGCTGAAATTTAAAAAATTGATATAAGATTTTTCAATTTCCTCTCTTCTTTGCTAGTAAAAAGTCTCATTGCTTATTGACTCATTTACTTTTTTTCCATTTTTTTCCTAAAGTTACATGTCCTACAGATTACATTGTTATTCATAACTAAGGCATTTAAATTTTAACTCTAAAGATATATCATTTCTACCCAAATGAGAGAAAGGAATCAGTGATCCCACTTCAAGATGAAATTTATTTAAGGAAAGCCAAACATTACTGTTAAAATCATTTAATATGAGGAGGGGCACTTGGGTGGGTCAGTCATTAAGCCTCTGCCTTCAGGTCAGGTCATGATCCCTGGGTCCTGGGATCCAGCCCCGCATCAGGCTCTCTATTCGGTGGGAAGTTTGCTTCTCCCTCTCCCACTCCCCCTGCTTGTTTTCCCTCTCTAGCTATGCTTCTCTTTGTCAAATAAATAAATAAAATCCTAAAAAGTAAAATAAAATATGAGTAAAACTGCTACACATACAATTTTGGAGCGAGGAAAGGGAAATAAAGATTTAGGATGCTTGTTTTAGGTATTGAATGCATATGTGGGACAAACTGGTTAGGTTCTAAGCTTCATGAATATTGGGGTATGCTGAATAAGACATTCTGATAATAAACAGTAATTGAGTCATTTATTCATGATATACAAACAATGTGGGGGTAGAAGAAAAGGAATGGGTGAGAATGTAATTCTTAATGTCAGAATACACAAAAGGAAAATTACCAATAAGATTTGTATAAAGAAAGGCTAACTCTATTACCAGCCCCTCCAGGGAAAGAAAAGTCAAGAGGAGAAATAGGACAAGATCAAAAAGGAATTAAAAACATAAGCTTATTTAGCAAGTATACCAAAGATCAAAGGAATATTGATTCAGAAATTTGCCAAGATTGTCTAAGCAGATATCTTTTAATCAGTATGAAATTGTGTAAAATTCTAAATGGCATTATTGTTAACACGTATTGATAGTTGGAATGATTATAGTACCTTTAGCACATTATTATTGTATATTCTTTGCTTTTGTTAAAAGTTAAAGATAATGCTTAATTTCTCTCATTACAGGTTTATATCAGTTCAGTTCTACAAAAGATGACAGAATTACTTTTGGGTTCCAGGTACTGCAATGGCATTAGGAATACAAAACACTGTTGAGAAAAATTAAGGAAGACCTGAATAAATGGAGAGAGATACTATGTTCATGGGTCGGAGAGATTCAATATTTTTAAGATGTCACTCCACCTTTCTCACACAATGATCTACAGTTTCAAGGCAATTTCAATCAAAATCCCAGCATTTTTGTAGAAATTGACAAGCTAATTCTGAAATTTGTATTGAAATGCAAAAGACTAGAATGGGTCAAACCATGTCAGAAAGAATGATAAAGTTGGAAGACATACATTATGGGACTTCAGGACTTGTTATAAATCTACAGTAATCAAGACACTGTACTAATGGTGTAAAAACAGATGTATTATGGGACATAATAGAGAGTTCAGAAATAGACTCACATATATATAGTTGAGTTTTGACAAAGATGCCATGGCAATTTTGCTGTAGAAAAATAGTTTTTTAAATATATACTTTTGAAACAATTAAATACCCACATGCAAATGAATGAAATTTTATCTGTATGTTGTACAAGATACAAAACTTAACTCCAAATGAGTTATAGACTTAAATATAAAGCCTATACCTATAAAATTTCTAGGAAAAAATTTTGTGATCTTGGATTTAGTGGATAGGACATCAAAGATGGTAACCAAATATTTCTTAGATAAAACAAAAGTACCATCCATAAAAAAACAAATTAATAAATTGGATGTAATCAAAAGTAGATTTTTCTGCTCTCCAAAATACACCATTAATAGCAGGAAAATGAGCCATAGACTGGAAAAAATATTTGCAATACACATATCTAATAAAGTACTTCTACCCAGAATATTAAAATATGTTCAACACAATAATAAGAAAACAAGCACTCCGAAAGAAATAGTCAATAGACTTCATTGAAGATTTATGGATGGCAAATAAGCAAATGAAAAGATGCTCAGTATCATGTAAATTAAAACTCCATTGAGACAGCATTCTATAGTCACTAGGATTGTTATAATTAAAGACTGTTCTTATCATCTGTTGGCAAGGGTGGAACAATTAGGACTTTCATAAACTCCTGGTGGGGATGGAAAATGGTACAACCATATAGGAGAATAGTTAGGCAATTTTTAGAAAAGTTAAACATACCCTTACCTTACAATCTGGCCATTCTACCTCTGGGTATTTATGTGAGCGTGATGAAAGCTTATGTTCATATAAATACTTGAACACAAACAGTCATAGCAGCTTTATTTGTAAGAGCCAAAAACTGCAAGCAGCTCAAATGTTCTTCAACAGGTGAATGGGTAAACCAGTTGTTGCATGTCTGTTCAATAGAATAATACTCAGCAATAATACTGGTTCACACAACAAATGGATGAATCTGGAGGTTATTACTATTTTTTTTTAAGATTCTATTTATGTATTTGACAGAGAGAGACACACAAGCAGAGAGGGAACACAAGCAGGGTGAGTGGGAGAGGGAGAAGCAGGCTTCCTACTGAGCAGGAAGCCCAAAATGGGGCTCGATCCTAGGACCCCGGGACCATGACCCGAGCAGAAGGCAGACGCTTAATGACTGAGCTACCCAGGCCCCCCTCTGGAGGTCATTATTATAAGTGAAAGAACCCAGACAAAAAAGACATCATATTTCATGATTCTATTTATATAAAATTTTAGTAAATACAAACTAACCTGTGACAGAAAGTGGATCACTAGTTGTCTGAGGATAGAGAAAAAGCCACTGGAGTGGAACAAGAGAGTGAGATTACTAGTGGGGCACTAGGAATATTTTGGGAGTGACATATTCTTTACAGTGGTGATGTTAAGACATATGAACTGTGCACTTTAAACACCTTAATAAAGCTGATCTAAAGTAAAGAAAGAATATTAGAATTATCTTTGATGTAAATAAATATTTTGTTTCTCAGATTATAAATGGGTAAATTATAATCCTATATTTTACCTAATAAAAAAACCTGTTAAAGGAAACTCCTCATCCCTTTTTTAAAAAAAATTATTTATTTATTTATTAGACAGAGATCACAAGTAGGCAGAGGGGCAGGCAGAGAGAGAGGAGGAAGCAGGTTCCCCACTGAGCAGAGAGCCCGATGCGGGGCTCGATCCCAGGTCCCTGGGATCTGACCTGAGCCGAGGGCAGAGGCTTTAACCCACCGAGCCACTCAGGCGCCCCCTCCTCATCCCTTTTATATAAATGTTAGCATAGTCACCAAATTGGGTGTCTAAGAAAATTTCTAGTTCTAGTTTTAAAACTCTTTACCCAGATATATGTTTTCACAAGGAAAAAAAATCTTCCCTTTGGTTTTTTGGAGAACAACAAATTCTAGAGGGGAAAGGAGTCTGGATAGTGCTCTTATTCTGCGTGCTCACCAAAACTGGGCAAATCTGGCAGAAACAATTTAAAGGTGTTTTTGTTTATGACATTCAGAACCCAGCCAGTATGTTGTTCTGACTCTTCCTGATTCTTTGAGAAACTTAAAGAAATACGAACTGTTTTGTGGGAAGACTCTAAATTACTTTGTCTCATGAGAGTCTTATGTCGTGGGAACCTGGCCAAGTCCTGGTCCAATGCTGACTCAAAGAGAGAGAGAGAGGCTTTCTCAAACATTTTAAAAGCTTCAAAAAAAAAAAAAAAACTCTTCCTCCCCACATTACACACCCAAACACAGACATCTGGGGTAGGAGTGCGGTGGGGACTACTTCTTAAAAGAGAAGAGCAAAGCTAAGTCATAGTACCACAATCAGGTTTGCTGTGGCACCTTAATGGGTAGAATCCATATTATACAATTTTAACATAATGGAGCAAGAGATTCTACATACGAAAGACATGGGGTGCCAACAATGACACTCTAAAATAATTAGTGTGAAAAATTGAAGAAACAAAGGAAATTAAATGCAAAGATGTTTGGCATTCTAGCCAAGGGGAAAAGGAAAAAGGCTCCACAAGTCTTAAGCTTACGGTTGGCTAACATTCCTAAGTGTTAGCAGGATCCTAAATGAATACAAATATAGCATCTCTCCATATTTGAACTAATCTGTTGTGGAATATTTAAGCTGGTTTATCTGTTGTATTACACTCACCGTGAATTCTTTTCCTTACTTTTAATGCTCTATGAAATATGTTTGGAGTGGCAGATTGCTGTTGTCATACATTGGGATGATTCGAACCATTCCTTAGCCTTCTGACAAGTTATGATCTAGCGTGAGATACATGAGAGTATGTACAGAATAACAGAGAAGGGCAAAGGAAAAAGACACAGAAAAGAGAGAAACTAGTAACACAGAAGTAATGACTCTATAATGTGTGAGAAGAGCATTGGTCTGTGTGATAGGCTGACTAAGCAGGTGTTGAAAGCATTTTGTGAAAGGTCCTCAAAAAATAATATGATAATTTAGAAAGAAGCTATGTGAATTTCCCCATGAATAATCTGATAATTTAGAAGGAATCTGTATGAATTTCCCCATACATGTATGTTTCATTTCATTTTTGAAATATTTTTTGCTTGATGTTATTTTTATTTTGAACTGCATATAGTTAGATGTTGTCCTTCAAATGTTTATATTCTCTGAAGTTTTTAAATTTTCTTGTTAGAAGCTTATCCTTGCAGGAGATAATGGAATAGGAAAAGAGAAAAAAAATTGATTGAACCTAAAGTAATAAAGTTGTTTTACAGAGACAATAGAAGAGTGTGGGGAAGAAAAATTTATATGGTTGATAGAACCTAAAGCAATAAAGTTGGTGGTAGAAGTCACTGGGGATTTTTGGCTCTGTAGTAGTTAATGACCTCAGTATTTCTAGCACCATGAAGAGTTTGTGCTTGATTTAAATTTAATTAATTGAACACTTGATTTATATTTTTATCAAATGGTCTACTTTCTTTAAAAAAAGAGTATGTATAATAAACACAAAGAGAATGGAGTGAAAAGTTAATATTTCACTATTTCTAGAGGGTCCGTTCCCTGCTCCTCAAACACTAGAAGCTCTTTCTTTGTGTAGCCTGGAAATTTTTACCTTTTAATGCTTGAATCTAAATATTTTGACTATTAGCAGATTTTTCCCTGATTGTTTTCACAAAGAGTGTAAATCAAATCATTGGTCATGGCGACCCTGCTTATGTGACATTTATGCACATTTTATTTTCTGTTTCATAGCAACAGGTGATGGAGGCAATAAAAATTAAGTTGGGTAAAATGTTTTATGTTGAATAACAATCCATTTTTATGTGAACTATATCCTGTCATGAATGTAAGCATTTTAGAATGACGTCTGTTCCCCCTCACCACCCCCCCACCCGGAAACAAATTGAGAAAAAGTATTTTACAAAGTCTTTGTCTAGCTTGGAGAATTGCATTTTTGCAGATGTCTTTTCATTAGTAACATGCATGTGAAGTGAATACTATTTGTGTACTCCACACATATTTTTAATAGAGCCATTTGTGCCATATGACTTTCCTGTAAATCGTGACATTTTAAAGAAGAATTAAAACCTGAAGAATGTGTAAATCCACTGAAGTTTTTATGCTCAATTAAACCAAACAATTACCAAGTTACCAATCCTCAGACTTCTTCCTTGGCTCCAAATACCAACCATACCCCAATGACTCTGACCTGTACCTTTGTTCTCAGACTTCCAGGAATCTCTTACATACAACTATCTATACAACATCTCTAGTTAGAAATGTATGGAGCACTTAAAAACTTACGTGCCCAAAAATGACTCTTAACTTTCCCCTTAAAATTTCTCCCATTTCTATTTATGGAAACTTGTTTATCTAGATGCTTAAATCACAAAACTTAGAATCAACCTGGACTCTTTTTTTCTTTTTCCTTAAATCAAGAAGTCAAACCAGACATGAAACTGAGCTTTCAAGACATATCTTGAGTCTGCTCACTTTTCACCACTTGTAGGGCAGTGTTCTAACTGCCCCACCCACCTCCCAACCTTGCCCCATCTTCCATTTGGATTCTTTTTTTTGTGTGTGAAATATTTAATTTATTTATTTGACAGAGAGAGAGATCACAAGCAGGCAGAGAGGCAGGCAGAGACAGAGAGGGAAGCAGGCTCCTTGCTGAGCAGAGAGCCCGATGTGGGGTTTGATCCCAGGACCCTGAGATCATGACTTGAGCTGAAGGCAAAGGCTTAATGACTGAGCCACCCAGGTGCCCCTTCCATTTGGATTCTTGCAATAGCTTAATGGTCTTCCCCATATTCACCCTTGATCTCACATTCTGCTCTTCATACAGCAGCCCCAGTCATACCCAATGCTTACAACCCCAAGGCCTCCCATTCATCTCAGATGGCTTCCAAGGTCCTGTAAGATCTGCCTTCCCGAAGCTCTGTGACCTCATATCTATATCTCTTTGATATTTCATGCCAGCTTCCTTGCTATCTCTTGGTTCTGCTAAGGACCATTGTATTTGCTGCTTCCACTAGCAGCTTTGCCTGCAAAGTTCGCCTGCACATAGCTACATGGATTGCTGCCTCCCTTCCTTGACATCTCTGCTCAAATGTCACTTTGTCACACTGAACACTAAAAATTTTAACTTTACCTCACTGTCCTTTTCTATCTCACAGACATATTGCTTAATATTCAACAGAACTCCACCACCTGACATGATTTTAAATCTCTTTATCGTCTAACTCTCCCTTCCAGGTTGTAAGATAACTGAGACCAAGCAAGGTCTTGTCTTTTTGTATGCAATGTGTTGGAGCCTCACTCACTCACCCTGCGTGACCAGCAGCAGTGGCCTTGGGTTCTACCAGTTATGCTTGTGGGACCCAATAAGCCATCATGGCACAGACTCAGTCAGCTTTGCAAAATACACAGAGGAGATGATGGGAGGCCAGCATCAAGAGTGTATGTAGGATACCTTCCTGTCTAGTTTCTCAAGTGGCAGCTCGGGTTTGGGGAGACCACATTAATAGGTGCAGGTACCACTCTTGCTTAGAAGGCCCATGTCCCATAATATTTGTTGTATTTGTTCCATGAGAGTGTTTTCTAACAATCCACGAGAAACAGTTCACCCATCACTAGAACAATAATGTCAGGGAAACCCTAATGCCACATCCTCCCACTAGATAATTACAGTTCACTCCTGTCCTCTCAGGAATCATTTTTGCCATAAGTAATGCTGATTAGTAAAACAGTTGCATTTTCCATTTCCAGGAAACAGTGTAAGATTGTTAACCCAACGTGATTTTCCCATGGAAAGGGAGAACCACTTATTTTTTATTGTACTGTGATGCATAATAGGCACCCAACACATATTTGTTGAATAAATGAATGAGTGAATGAATGAATCAATGAAATAATAGATTAGAGAGCATGATACCAGGGGGAAAACTTCAAGATATGGTTAAGAAAATTAAAGGTCAAACTATGGCCTGGGAAAAAGTTTTTGCAAAACATGGATCTGACAAAGGATTCATATTCAGAATATATATATAGCTTCTACAATTCAATAATAAGAAGCCCAAAAAGTTCAATTTAAAAAATGGTTAAGAGATTTGAACAGATACTTTATCAAAGCAGATACACAAATGGCAAATAATCACATGAAAAGATGTAAAATATCATTAACCATGCAAATTTAAACCACAAGGAGAGAATTCTGCACACTCGCTAAAACTGTAAAATTTAAAAAGCTTGGCAATTATAAGTGTTAGCAAGTATGTAGAGAAACTTACTGTCATACATAGGAATTCAAAATAGTACAGTCATTTGGCAATACATTTTGGTAATTCCTTATAAAGTTGATGATACATTTACCATATGACCCAAAAAACTCACTCCTGGGTATTTACTTAAGTGACATGAAAATATTTGTCTACACATTTATATGCAAATGTTCATAGCAATTTGATTCATAGTATTCATCATAATAGCTCCAAATGAGAAACTACCCAAATGTCTATTCATTGGTGACTGGGTTAACAAATGTGATAAATTTATATAATGGAATTCTACTCAGAATAAAAAGGAACCAACTATTGATGCACTTAACAACCTGCATGAATCTCAAAAATATTACACTAAGTGAAAGAAGTCAGATACAAAAGACTAAGTATTCTGTGATTTCACTGATATGTTTTGGGAAAGGCATCATGTAGTGACAGAAATCAGACCAGTAGTTACAGAGTTTGGGGTAGTAGGAGGGGATTGATTATAAAGGGGCTCAAGGGAATGTTTTGTGATGATGGAAATTCATGGTATGTTCACTTACCCCTGCAAAGCAGATATTAAGGAGGTATAAGGGTTAAGATAAAAAAAAACCAACATACTCCCTTGGTGGATTATAATTTGTGTAGGAAATGGTATTATAAAGTAAATAATAATAAGCTTTATATAAAATTTTAAACTCTCTGGTTATAAGAATTTTGTTACAATTAATAATTTATAATTGCTTTCACTGCTTACTGTCCAACCGTTCATTATAGATATGGACTTTTGTACAGTGTAAAGAAATAGGAGGATCTAGATTCTTTGCACTTTAGTTTTGTGATGATCAAATAATAGCCTAATTAGTTCAAAGAATAAACATTTACTTTTTCCTATGAATTATGAACTAAGGAATATACTCTCACACAAAGTCCACTCAATATTTTCGAGTTAAGTTTATTTCATTTGTGGGTCCTAAATTTATACAGTATAAGTAACTTTAATTTAATGACATACACATAAGAAAGGAATGCATTCAAATATGTATTCAACAATCACAGTGGAGTTAAGAGTTTCCCCATCCATAAACTTTATTTTAATCTTACTTAATTTATTCTGACTGACATTTAGTTTCTATTCACTACATTAATAGCAAAAAGAGGAAAAAAATCCAATAATCTTTATAGATGCAGAAAAACTATTTGATAAAATTCAATACCTATTTTTGACTTAAAAATAAATCCTTGGGTGTGCCTGGGTGGCTCAGTCAGTTAAGCACCTTTCTTCGGCTCAGGTCATGATCTCAGGGTCCAGGAATCGAGTCCCATATTGGGCTCCATGTTCAGCAGGGAGTCTGCCTCTCATTCTCCCTCTGCCCCTGCCCCTCCACTTATACTCTCTCTCTCTCTCAAATACATACATACATACATAAATGAACAAAATCTTTAAAAAAATCCCTTGAGAAACTAGGGTTTAATGGGGGACTCCCTTAACCGACAAAAACCTGCAAGAAATAACACACTTCATGGTATAGTGATAAAAGCTTTACCCCTGCAACTGAGAAGGGGAAAACAATGCCTAATCTACCAACATTTATGTTCAACTCTTAATTGGTGGTGCTCCCCAATGCCAGGCTTCATACACTAGAATATTTCAGGACCTAGCAATATCTCTGGATCTCCGATGATACTATTTCTGCATCTCCTGGGAAGAGCAATCTTCTCTACTGCAAAAACCCTCAGATTTATCTTGAAAAGTAGAATATTTGCAGATAATACAACCCAGCAATTTCACTTCTAGGTATGCCATGGGGAAAATTTTGTACCTATGCACCAGGAACAAATAGAAGAAAGTTCATGGCAGCGCAGATCATGATATATATATATATATATTTTTTTCTATTATGAAAATGATAGTTTTTAAAAGAATTGATTAATAAATTGTGGAAGTTTAACACCGTAAAACATAAAGCCATGAAAATAAATAAAATAAAACAAATAACCATCTAAGTGATTAATGACTGTTTAAGGTTGAATGCATGCATATATTTGTGACAAAAAGTTTTAAAAATTAAGGGAATGGTAAATACCAAATTTAAGATAGTGATTAGTGCTGATCCAGACAGGAAGCAGGGAAATGGGATGAGGAGAAATACCCGAATAAAGGCAAATAACGTTTTATTTCTTGATTGGGTGATGGGTTCATTGGTGTTCATTATATTATTGTTTTATAATGTATAGACTTAATGCATATATATTCTTTCTACGTACCAAGTCTGTATACCAAATGACTACATCTTTTATTACAAATGGTAGTAAACTGGGGAAAAAAGTTTGCTGTGGAGATGATTCCCTTGCTAGTATGGTACATGGCTACTCAGGTGCTGTGTCTTATTTTATTTCACAGATGAAGATCATCTAAAATGCTTCAAAACTACTAGCTGCCTCTTTTACTTTTGTGGGTAATATAAAGGCACGCCGAAAAAGAAAAAAATTATAAGACCTGATTGAGGTTTTGGCCGACTTCTATCATCAGATTACCATAGATTACTGGCCACTGTATGGATGGGCTTCTTTTGGGTAAGACATCCATGAGCTGTGAGTCCATCACAGGCCATGAGCTGAAGAAGCTTGTGGACTGGCAGACATTCTGTGGCTTCTCTAGAAGAGAGAATACAGTCGGCTAACAGCTTGTTCGGTCTATCCAGAGCTCGGAATGAGCTCATCTAGCAAATATTAAGGTATAAAGTTCTAAACAGCGTGCCCTTTTCACCAGAGGGCAATTTGAATCTCAATATAATGTTTCTTGAGGTTTAGAGCTTCCACTTACTTTCAAAACATTTCTTGTAAATATAAAAGTTTTCTGGCCTTAAAATTTTATAGTATCTGAAAGCTAGAGTCGACTGATGTAATATCTGTGTTTTTCCTCAGACCATTCTGGATAGTTTAATTCACAGCTGTAACTGATACCTTGCCTTAGTCAAGGCTTTAAAACATTGTCTTTAGGATGAAACTGCTCACATGTGACTAAATAAGATTGAGTGTAAACATTCATTTATTTAAAATTTAAGAGTTAGAATTTACTCTTTTTTTAATAGAGAAAGCAATATAGGAGAATCATTTGGTGTTGCCTTTGCTTACCAAGTTATCTATTGTGTTATGATTTTGCAACAGCTAGAGAAAAACCTTCAAAACAGATAAAGGATGAAAAAATTATTTTTCTTATATTTTTTCTCATTTTCTTCCTTATTATATGTACTAAATATTCCAGAGTTTGCAGGTTAGTAAAAGCATTGCAGAAAAGTGTGTGGCTCAAGTAAAATCCTTATTTGTTTCTTTTTTTTTTTTTTAAGATTTTGTTTATTCATTTGACACAGAGAGAGAGATCACAAGTAGGCAGAGAGGCAGGCAGAGAGAGGGGGGGAGAAGCAGGCTCCCTGCTGAGCAGAGAGCGCCATGGGAGGCTTGATTGCAGGACCTGAGATCATGACCTGAGCTGAAGGCAGAGGCTTTAACCTACTGAGCCACCCAGGTGCACCCCCCTTATTTGTTTCTGAAAGCATATATATTCCAATTGTTATCATGTAACTAAGAATAAATAAAAAGTCACACAAGTGTTAAAAATGCCCTGGATGCAAAATAAGTCAACTGGAGAAAGACAACTATCACATGATCTCCCTGATATGAGGAAGTGGAGATGCAACGGGGGTGGGGGTTAAGGTGGTAGGAAAAGAAAAAATGAAACAAGATGGGATCGGGAGGGAGACAAACCAAAAGAGACTCTTAATGTCATAAAACAAACTGAGGGGGGTGCA
>RCUC01132014.1:0-20256 GCA_003697995.1 Taxidea taxus jeffersonii | reverse complement strand
TTTTTTTTTTTTAAACTCAATACGTCCTTGATATATCAGGTTCCATTAAAATCCTATATTTCATTGTAAGAAGAAACTGGTATATTTCTTAATTATTTTATCACATTTGTTATGTGTTCTATTTATCATGCTTTTCTTTGATTTTTTTTTTCAATCTCTTTTTCCTACCTTCTGTGTATCAACACTGTTTTCTTTATTCCTCTTTCCTTCTACTACTTTGGAAATGATACATTCTATTTCAATTTTTCTAGCCTCTATCACATTTTTTTAAAAAGATTTTATTTATTGGGTGCCTGGGTGGCTCAGTGGGTTAAGGCCTCTGCCTTCGGCTCAGGTCATGATCTCAGGGTCCTGGGATGGAGCCCCGCATTGGGATCTCTGCTCAGCAGGGAGCCTGCTTCCCCCTCCCCTCTCTCTGCCTGCCTCTCTGACTACTTGTAATCTCTGTCTATCAAATAAATAAATAAAATCTTAAAAAAAAAGATTTTATTTATTTATTTATTTAACAGAGAGATACATAGCGAGAGAAGGAACACAAGTAGGGGGAGTGGGATAAGCAGGCTTCCTGCAGAGCAGGGAGCCGGATGCAGGGTTCGATCCCAGGACCCTGGGATCATGACCTGAGCCAAAGGCAGACCTTTAAAGACTGAGCCACCCAGATGCCCCACCTCTATCAAATTTATAATATGAATAACTGCCTTCAAAATGTCCCTTCTCCTAATGAACAAGGACCTTAGAGTATTTAACTATGATCTGCTCTAGTCACTTGCCATGTTCTTATTGTGTAATGCTATGCTGTCTAATGTGGTAGCCATTAACCACATGTAGCTACTTAAGTCAAAATTAATACTAATTATTATTATTAATACTAGTATTAATATTAATAGTTAATATTAATAATACTAATTATTATTAATATTAATTATTATTAATACTAAATATAACTAAAAATATTTTTTGGTTGCATAGCCACATTTTAAGTGCTTCATAGCCACATGCGGCTAATGGCTACCATATTGGACAGTGGAGATATAGAACATTCTCATCATTATAGAAAGTAGTACTGGACAATGCTAGTTATTTACATTGAGTTTTGGCTCTCTCCAAATTAGTTGTTATTAGTAGTAATGACTTTTAGAGTCAGTATTTCTTTAGATTTACCTTTGTGTTTACCAATTTCTTTGTTTACCTTTGTTTCTTTCCTTACTTTTGTATTCAATCTCTTTCCGTCTGAAATTAATCCTATAGGAGTCTGCTGTGGACTGAATTGTGTCATTCCCCCCCCCCCCCCAAATTCATATGCTAAAGCCCCAACCCCCAGTGTGATTATATGTGGAGATAAGGTCTTTAGGAGATAATTAAGGTTAAATGAAGTCATAAGGGTGGGGCCCTAACCCAATAGGACTGGTGGCCTTATTATAAGTTATTCTGTAGGGATAGATGTTTTTGAGACTTGTCCTGCATAGCCGACCACCTGGACCTGCATATACACAGGCAGGCTAAGGAATGTGGTTTGTGAGACTCATGCTGTGTGAATAACCTTGAGAGCCTAGTTGTTTGAAATATATTGTCTGGCCTCCAGGTCAGAACTGGCCCTTCTCTTCTGGATACTAAGAGCTACAAATCTTGTCTCAGATCTCCTCCTGCTCCAGGCTGGGCTGGCCCCCCAGAATGGCATCCAGGAGGGGAGGCAGATACACAAAGCCAGGTTCCTTGAGAATATAGAAACATGGTAACATAGAAATGCAGCTCACTCCAAACTGCATGTGGGCGAACAAATGTTTAATTTCAGACCCTGTTATTTGCCATATAAATATGGCCCTTATGGCTAATGATCAGTTGGAAGTCTCACCTGAGGGGAGGATGCTCTGCTCAGGCCTCTCAAACGGGACTCCCACCTGGCTGTTTGCATGGAGCTTCACAGGCTAATGAGGCTGGATGCTTGAAGTACCCGATTTGATGTAACTTTGCCTTATTCTCATTTCTTGCCTGCTATTACCTTCATCTATGTGTAGATTCATTTCCTCTTGTTTCTACTAGTTTCTATAATAAGAATAAAGGGACGCCTGGGTGGCTCAGTTGGTTAAGCAGCTGCCTTCGGCTCGGGTCATGATCCCAGCATCCTGGGATCGAGTCCCTCATCGGGCTCTTTGCTTGCCAGGGAGCCTCCTTCTCCCTCTGCCTCTGCCTGCCACTCTGTCTGCCTGTGCTCGCTCTCTGACAAATAGATTAAAAAAAAAATCTTAAAGAATAAAGTTTTCTTTCCTTTTTGAAACCAAATCATGGCTGTTGTGAAACTTTTGTTTAGAAAAGAAGAGGAAGAGAGACTCTTCTTTCCTTCTCTCTCTCGATCACTAGCTCTCTCTCTCACAGGCAAGGTTGAGTCAGGACTCAGCAAGAAGGTGGACGTCTGCAAACCAGAAAGAGAGCTCTCACCAGAAACTAAACCCTGCCAGACCTCACTTGGGATTTCTAGCCTCCAGAACTGTGGGAAAGAAGTTTCTATTATTTCAGCCATCTAGCCTGTGGTATTTTGTTATGGCAGCCCTAACAGACAAATATAAAGTCTTAAGTGTTATTCTGGAAGTCTTTATTTTGCCCTAACTCTTTAATAATAGTTTAGCAAGGTACAGGATTCTAGGCTGTCAGTTATTTTCTTTGGGAATTGAAAATATTATTCCATTGTTTTTTAGCCTTTGTTGTTGTAATTGAGAAATTTGTAGCCAGTCTAAAATGTTGTTCTTTTTTGGGATTGCTTTTAAGATTTCCCCCATATTTCTGGGTTTTGTTACAGTGTGTCTAAGGGAAGGTGAGATTTCATATTCCATGCTTTGGGTTCATTGTGATTCTTTAATCTAAGGAGTCTTGTCTTTGACCAATTCTGGAAAATGTTTACTTATTATTTATTTCCTTAATTCTTCTCCATCTAGAATTCCCATTACATATATTGAAACTATTCATTCTAGTATTCATTTCCCATAACTCCTCTTTGTATTTCTCATTTCCTCTACTCTGCTGCATTATGGCAATTTTCTCAGCTCCACCTTCTAGTTTACTAATTCTCTTTTCAAATGTGTCTACTCTGCTTTTAACTAGTCCATTAATTTATTCCTTCAATAACTATATTTTGCAATTCTAAGAGTTTGATTTGCTCAAACCTACCTTTCTTTCAGGGTCTTGTGTAATGAGTGTTTCTCTACCTATTTATTTTAAATATATTGATTTTGGAATCTAATTGAATTTCCCTGGACTTCAGTTGTCTAACTGTGGCTTTAAATTAAATGGCCTCTACGGTGACTTCCACCTCTGAAATTCTAGTGTGTACCTTGATATTCATTTTTTTTTTTTTTTATAAACACTGCTGGCATACTTTGCATTTCCAATCAATGAAGGTGGCATTGGAGCCTGGCAGTGAATAAAGAATGATTATTTTAGGGACGCCTGGGTGGCTCAGTTGGTTAAGCGGCTGCCTTCGGCTCGGGTCGTGATCTCAGCATCCTGGGATCGAGTCCCGCATCGGGCTCCTTGCTCGGCAGGGAGTCTGCTTCTCCCTCTGCCTCTGCCTGCCTCTCTGTCTGCCTGTGCTGGCTCTCTCTCTAACAAATAAATAAATAAATCTTTAAAAAAAAAAAAAAGAATGATTATTTTAGAAGCCACCTTCCCTAGACCTCTAGGGCTCTGAGCCAACATCTGCCATTTTCTCATCTCCCCTTCCTGTATTAGCACAGAGAGAAACAGGTGGCTAACCAGATGAAAATAGGCCAGGAAAAATATCCATCTGGGTTTGGTTTCAGATCAGAGATATTTTTTGGAGGCTCATCAAAGAATCCAGTGGAAAGGCTGTAGAACAGAGGTAAACACTAAACCTCTCAGCTTTTCAGAGATATTTGGATTGATTGTTGTAGCACTTAAAATATAAAATTAGAGTGTTAATGGTTTCACTGCACTCTCTGGAATATCAGAGGGCTAGAAGAAGGATAATGAAGGCTTGTATTTCTTTTTATCCAAAGATTACTACAGTTGAGCTAGAAGAATATAAGAAGGTGCTGGAAGTGAGCTGTGGGTTATAAGCTGGGTGTGAAGACATGATCTTGACATATTTCTATAAAGGGAAAGTGAGTGATCAATACAACCATCTCTGCACCTTATTTCCCAAAGTGCCTCACAAGCATCTTTCGAATTCTGCTTCTATGATGTCAAATATTCATTGAGTAGAGGATGCAGTGAGACTCAGTCTTCCCAAACCCTGGCTTCTGATCTATCAAACTGATAGTGAATGCTGTGGACAGGGCCTGTAGGCTCTTCAGCAAATGACATGGAGTCAGTTAAAACAGATATTTAGCTTACTTCAAAGGGCACTGGCTTTCACCAATATCCTCCCTGACCTGACCAGAAGCAATCATGCTGCTTTCATGGTTTATTTCCTTTGCTCAGATTTTTAGAATAAAGTTGGTTGAGACATAATTTATGTACAATTTATCGAGGTATAGTTTATATATACTTAGTTATAAAATTTAACAAAATATAATTTTCTTTCCTCTTCCATGTTCTCCTAGACAAAGTTTTGGAACTAAATGTCGAAACTGTATTCCTCTCCTGACTACTGGTGTTTTGAAAGATGTGGCTACTTCTTAAATTTCTCTTCCTCTGTGTCGTAACTGCAAAACAACTTTTCATTCTAAACAGAGATCTAGGGGCACCTGGGTGGTTCAGTGGGTTAAGGCCCCTGCCTTTGGCTGGGGTCATGGTCCCAGGGTCCTGGGATCGAGCCCCGTGTCAGGCTCTCTGCTCGGCGGGGAGCCTGCTTCCCCCACTCTCTCTCTCTGCCGGCTTCTCTGCCTGCTTGTGACCTCTGTTAAATAAATAAATAAAATCTTAAAAAAAAATAAACAGAGATCTAAATAAAGATCATTAGCAACTATATACTTTTTGTGAGCCCTTGAGGCATTGTGTGTGTGGCACGTGCATTTATTCATAATTTTTATGTCTTCCTCCTTCATTCCTAATTCCATCTAAATAGCTTTTATTTTATTTTTTAAAAGACTTTATTTATTTATTTGACACAGAGAGAGAGATCACAAGTAGGCAGAGAGGCAGGCAGAGAGAGAGGGGGAAGCAGGCTCCCCGCAGAGCAGAGAGCCCAATGTGAGGCTCCCTCCCAGAACCCTGAGATCAAGACCTGAGCTGAAGGCAGAGGCTTAACCCACTGAGCCACCAAGGCGCCCCCATCTAAATAGCTTTTAGATCTGTCCATTTTTTTCTCTGAAATGTTTCATTCTCATCCTTTTCTTTTTTTCCTTCTTTGAACACCCTTTCCAGGCCTCATTTCTTTTATCTGATGAAAACAATCTATTCTACATATTCTCTAGCCAGATTAATCTTCCTAAAGCACTTCATACTCTCTCCTTTGCTCAAAAGCTATCAATGGCTTCCTTCTGCCTACTAAATCAAGCACAGCCTTACTCTGCAGGTCAATGTCCTTTATAGGAAAGCCCAGTGCACCCCTACTTTTGGTCCTACCGTGTACTCACTTGCCTTTATATTTTGTTGAGAATGTCTTTACTGTCACATCTCCCTTCAAATACTTAGGTATTTGATTTGAGGATCAACAGGTGGGCAATATTTCTGCAGGGAGATGTGACAGGGGGAAAATAAAAGGTTTAGCTTTCTATCATCACTCCCATGCAAATTTATATCTGCCATTTTTAAACTCCTAAGTCACTTTGTACCATGCCTAACACGTTGCCTTTTTCTCATGACAATTTATGTTTGTGCCTTATTTTCCACACTAGATTGTAAACTTTTCATCTTATTCATCTTGGTATCCTCCTAAATACCTTGCATATAATATAACAAAATACTAGTAGTATTTTTTGTAGTAAGAATAAATATTCACATCTCAAAGCTCTGTTGGCTGAATAAAAACAAGCACTTAGATGATTTTGAAACTTCAAAATTATGATCTACAGTTTACTTGAAGGATAAGATAGAATAAAAACTGATGACAAATAATATCTAATTTACTGTACCATACAAAATTCACACATAATTAAATGAATGAATAAACAAATGTTACAGGACATGTACAGACACTAGCCTATCTGTAAACTAGCAGAAGTTATTCATCACGTCCAGAGAAAAGTCTCTTTATACTTTAAACAGTAAAATGAATAAGAAAAACTATAATGCACTAAGGTAAAAATACAATATGCTGTCTTTTTAACTCAAGTAAAGTATTTTAGAATATAAAATACCTGTTTGTTTAATATTTAAGTAAATTCTACTGAGTCTGGTGGGTCAGATTCTGCATTTGGATCTTAACATATTCGTTTATTCTGAAATGAGTATTCAATATAGCCATACAGACCTGGGTTCATATCCTGTCTCTGTCCATTACTGGTATGGGATTTTGGGACCTTTAAAGTTGTAGTCTTCTCACCTGCAAAATGAGGATTAAACATAACCACATCACAAAGTATTTTGAAGATTAAATGAGATTATATGGTAAAGTGCTTAGCACACTGGCAAATACTACACATTCAATAAATGGTTGCTATTTTTTCAAGTTAAATCATTAACTTATTTCAAGAGATTTTTGTATTCTAAGATTGTGCTGTCTAATATGGTAGGCATTACTCACATGTGGTAACTGAGTATTTGAAATGTGGCTAGTCTGAACTGCGATATGGGTAAGTATAAAAATCACATTGGATTTTTTTTAAGACTCAGTATAGAGAAATAAAATATCCCTCTCTCACTCCCCCTGCTGTTCCCTCTCTCGCCGTGTCTCTCTCTGCAAATAAATAAATAAAATCTTTAAAAAAAAAGTTAAAAAAAATAAAATGTCGGTACTAGAAAACTACATTATATATGAGTCTTGCATTGTATTTCTGTTGGGCAGCAATGAGCTAAAGTCTCTGGTCAAGGACAGAATTAGGTATACAGATGTTCCACTAATATTTGACTGGTTGGTTGATATGACTAAATTTCTTCATCATTTCATTATATTGACACAATTAAAAGCATAAGAGACTGTGTTTTTTTAAGTGCCTACAAGTCAAGACAAATGTACAGAGTGGTTATTATTAGAGAATCTCATGTGCAAATGAGTTATTTACTCAGCAACTTTTTGGTGATTTTCTCCTGCAAATCTTTAAGGACTAAAGCAAAACTCTTCAAACAGAGCTTTAGTGAAACCTGTGTGGTTAAGAATGGGAATGACCTTTTATTTGTCAATAATACTTTAGTAAGACTGGAAAAAAAAAAAACCCAAAAAAGAACAGAGATGACCTTTCCAGGACTAAGAAATCCAATTGCTGAAATTAACTTTGGCAAATGACAATGAATCACAAATTGTCTGCAGGTCAGCTATGTTGTCAAATCTAATGGGCAAATCAGGATCACTGATGCCCTCTGGATCCTTCATTTTCCTGATCTTTATAGCATATGTAACTGGAAGGATTCCAGGATGCAAAGGATGAGGGCGGATGCTATGACACTCTCCTGTCAGTACAAGACATGCTGGCTAAATCAAGAGGCCATTTGGTCTTCTTCCATAATGGTCCTTAAGCATGGAGCAAATGCCTCTGATGGTTTTCAATACAGGCAGAACTGGAGCTGGATAATACTCCCTGAATGCATTATTCTTTTAGCCAATTGGGATTTGCAGCAAACAAGATATCACTGAAAGAAATATCTGGATTGGTTCTATTCTAATCTTTTGGTGGGAGTGGGAAGGTGGCTTAAATATGATCATTTGAATGGTTCCAGAATGCACCAGGGTACTTCCTCTCCTCCCCCAACATCTGTTGACTTTTCCAACCACTAATACCTTCACTACCATCTCACTACCACCATCAGTGGTTAACATTTATTTAGTGCTTACTACACGCCAGGCACTTTTCTCAATATTTTTTATCTGAATACTCAAACCTCACTGAATACTCAAATCATTCTTTAAACTAGATACCACTCTTAATTTTCAAGATGAAGAAACTGAGGTACAGAGTAGAGTAAGTTGCCCATAGTTGCACAACTAATAATTAAAGCAGCCAGAAGAAGGGAGCCTGCTGATCTTGGTGCTCAAGATCCCAGACTATGGCATCTGGAGAAGATTCTGACTAGTCTAGAGAACATAAGGAAACAGAGCGGCTTGGCCAGGGCAAGCCTGGTCCTGTAAGTTATTCCTTAGGCTGCTACGGAACCTAGAGCTGTAGAGTTTTTGACCCCCAATCTTTTGTGGCCTCTGCGTGAGTGCCAAAGGTCTATAATGGCCTATGGCATTTTCCTGAGTGCTTAAAGCTTGTTCTTAATCACAGAGTATTGTTTCAAGTTTTGCAACGCATAATACTGTTCATTGGTTTGAAGAAAGATATGTATCATTTAGTGAGAATAAATTTATTTATTTATATTTATACATATAAGTATTATTTATATTTATTTAAATATAATATATTTGTTACCCAAAGTGTCTTTGCATACTTTTTGCTCCCTAAGGATGTGGAAAATGGAAGTACCACATATACTTTGCAATCTTTGTTTTCCACCATATTCCTGCATGTTTCTGCTCTCCAGGGGGCCCCCTAGTGTTTCTTTAGCCTTGGTGACTGGCTTAGGTCCAATAAGGCATAGGGTGCAGAAAATGGACCCAGAGGGAAAGCAAGAATGTGAGCAACAATAGAAAAAACTGATCACTACTTCATCAGGTTACATGTGCTTCTTCATTCTGAGCAAGAGGTAGAGGAAGGTCATTGGCTAAGCTCAGGTATGGTCTATATATACTCTATATGAGATGTTTACAAATACCCCAACATGGGTGTGTGTGTGTGTGTGTGTTTAGTAACAACCTGGTTGATTTTTCTTTCTGAGTGGTTTGGAGGAGTAGGGAATAACAAATCAAACACTTTCTTTGCTCAAAGACCTCATGTCCTGATGAAAGAGAGAAACACCCAATTAAATATCCACATGTTGGGGCACCTGGGTGGCTCAGTGGGTTAAAGCCTCTCTGCCTTTGGCTCGGGTCATGATCCCAGGGTCCTGGGATCGAACCCTACATCGGGCTCTCTGCTCGGCAGGGAGCCTGCTTTCCCCTCTCTCTCTGCCTGCTTCTCTGCCTACTTGTGATCTCTGTCTGTCAAATAAATAAAATCTTAAAAAAAAAATCCACATGTCCTTCATGACTGAAGATTATGACATTAAGGCAAATTAAGTCTTTATCAAGAACTACAACATGATTAGTTTTAAATGGAATTGTCTTTACAGTTTCCAAATTTGCTAGAATGGGATAATTTAGAATAGGATAAATTATTAGGAATTTTCTAACTTCCTCGTCTTTCATATGAGGAAACTAAAGCGTTAGAGTCAAGGATTCGGTTTTCATATGCCCACTCCTTTGGACTTTTCCTTTGCAAATGAAATTATTTGCTTAATTTGCTTGCTTGAACTAAGCTTCCTGGTTCTTTTGGCATGAATTTCAACTTGTTTCCAGAGCTCAGAATATGTCAGTACTGCCTTCAATATATTCAAAAATGGTAGTTATGGTCAAGGGATAAAGGCCCTCTTACATTAATAACTAATTATCTCTTACTGTATAATTGTAAACAGGATCCTCACCTAGAATTTCTTTCTGTTTTTATAAAAAAATTCCTGTTAGTATAAAGAAAAGCAAGCAGTTGGATGACCACCTTTTTTTCCTTGAGTAAGGATCAATGTATCTACCCACAAGGATGACGCTAAATACGTAGAAACTATAAACTGTATAATAACTAAAAATACATACTCACATACAAATAGATGGCATATATATTTTGTTTAGGCAGGTTAAACTTAGAATACTTATTAGGGCACAGTGAGTCCTGGAGATCTTTGAACATAAACTAATTACAGATTAATTGGCTGAACTTACAGTTATAGAATTCTCAGGTGTCTAGTCCTGTTCAGTAAAATTAAAAACACATGCTGGGGCAATAGGACTGTTCTTGACTGCACTGGGTGGTTACATGGGTATACATATAATAAAAATTCATTGAGCTGTACACAGGATTTGTGCATTTTACTGTATATAAATTATACCTCAAGAATAAAATTAAAAAATATGAACCACAAAAGACTAAAAACAAGAGAAAAAAACCCACCTTTTTGCAAAGGTTGCAAACAAGCAATTGATCTTTTAGTTATTTGTAATTTCAGATTTGCTACATCTTCATTACTACTGGTTAGAGTGGCCTGAAACACTTTTTTGTTTCTTCTGTTTAATTATCTTTCTGTAAACTAAGTTATTTTAAAAGATCTTGTGATCTCCTTTAAAAGCCAGAAAGACTTTTAACTTACCCATTTGCAAGTAAGATGGTGTAGTGATTATGTGCTGAATTTTGTAGAATAACACATGAGGCCATCTCAAGGGGGCAGGACACAATACTGAAAATGTTTCTTTCACTTCGCCCTCCTCCGCCGCCTATTTTTACGTGGTACTTCGGGCAATGGTATTCGGAGAACAATGGGTCGCTCGACTAAAGAAACTTTTCCAAAGATGCTATTATTCTATTTCCATCCCACAGATTCTCAAAATTCACTTTTTTCTCGGAAGGCCACTTGAGGGCAGTTTGCTTGAGAAACATACCCAGCACATCTGATATGAGTACATTTAAAAAACTGTTTGCTATTATGTTTCTATCTCCCTGCGGAAAACTCCCATTCTCTGACTTTCAGGCTACTTTTACTACAATGGCCAGACCGTCTTCTCTACGGTAGGTCAAGGAAGGGCAGCTTGAAAAAACAAAAACAAAAAAACCTACAAAACATCCGGTAAAAGGGGGAAGACTACGACTCCCAGAATGCAGCGCGTCCTCCTCCTCTTGCCCGCCTGTCCAATGATCAGACCCTGCGAGTCTCCTCTCGGCCCCATTGGTCAGCTTTCCTGTCAGTGAGGGGAGAAACAGAGGGCTCCGGATGTCATATTTCCCGCCACCTCGAGGTGCGTCTCCCGTAAGCCGAAGTGGAAGAAGTTCTCGATTGGATAGTCGCTCTTCTCGCGTAAGAGGAATCAGCCAATCAGGATGTGAATATGCTCCCGGAAAACTCCCCCCTTCCTGACGTAGCCTTGGGTGGCGGGAAAAGTTCGGAAGTTTTCGCGCCGGGGCGGGGTCATCGGAGTACAGTCCGCGCGGTTCTGGAGGAAGCGGTTCCCTGGCGGCGAGCATGGCCGGGACGGTGGTACTGGACGACGTAGAGCTGCGGGAGGCGCAGAGAGATTACCTGGACTTCTTGGATGACGAGGTGAGGGAGGCGCGGGGGCGCGAAACCCTGGCGCTTTGAAGGCCCTGGGGACGCTGACGGGCGGAGAAAGGCCACGGCGGACGCTGCTCCAAACCGGGCCGGGGTAGGGCCGGGGACTCCCGGGAGGTCCGTCGGGCATCCCGACTGTTGCGGCGGGGCCGGCGCCCTCAGGAGCCTTCCATGCAGCGTCGCGTAACGTTTCTTGCGGTGGAGTCCGCAGTTGGTCTCCTGTAGTTGCAGCCTTGAGAGAGCTATCCTGAAACGCCTAAGTGCCGATGGGGCGGGGTTTCGCGAAAGGCAACGGTTTCTTTCAAGTACGCTCAAAATGGCAAAGCTCACTTTGACCTTTCGGAAATCACTCCAGGCTCTCTCAATTTGAAGGGAGTGTGGGGGAGGAATGCTGTAGAACTGATGAGGGAACAGAAGGCTGCCTGAGGACCAAGCAAAAGCTGATACCCAGCAACCTTCTCCCACCCCTACTCCTGAGTGGGACTTGTGTGACATTCTTTAGGAATCTCCCACCTATCTTAATGGTAATATCTTGCTAGAGGGAAAAATGACCTCGACAATGGCAAGGCTTTGAGGTCTCTGGTATCTTGTAGGTCCTCTTTAGCATATGAAAGTTCTATTGAAACCTCCCTTTTCCTTCCCCCACCCCAGTGGTACAGAACCTGCCACCCCTCACAATCCTGGGGCAGCAGCTCTTTCTGCCCACCAGTCCTGTCCCTGTGCTTTAATAAACCCCATTTTGCACCGAAAATGCCTCAAGAATTCTTTCGTGGTCATTGGCTCTGGACCTTACCCCACTGAACCTCACCTATGTTCTAGAACTCCTATGTTCTAGAACTATGTTCCAGAACGATAGTGACCCGCTAACTTAAGGACCTGCAGGTATTAAGGATTGACTTCCTACTGGGCGGAAAAGACTAACTTGGCCGCATTCCTTTGCACTGCTAAAGGAGATGCAGAAGGGAAGTGTTTGTTATGCTAGCAAGGGAGGGCTCCGTAAGCTATCCAGGATTGGGAGCCATAGAATATTGTAAAGCATCTTAAAGGGTGGATAATGCTGGCTCTGTAAACAAATAGTGAGGCTTCCTATTCCTTTAGGTCCGGCTATGAGAGAACTGTTTCCCTATTATACAGCTAATCGGGGAATAGAATATTTTAATTCCCTACGTAATTCTTAAGTGAAAAGTCATCTTAATCTGCTAATTTACATTTTGATAAGCCTTTTATTTGTCCTTTTTGACTTATCATGAGCTTGTTTTAATTCCCCATTAGAAGTTGAGAAATGACTGCAGACAGAAAAGCTGCAGATGATAATAGAAATCATAACATGGACGTTGAGGAAATTATTATAACTCCTGCAACCACCTCGTGGGGTGTATTTGGAATCTCAGGCTAGTGAGTGAAAATATGGAGAAATGGGAAGTTGCTTCTGCTGCAGAGATTGATGGATTGATCTTGCTGTGAGAACTGCCTCTGTTTAAATACTGTCTTATTTTTGAATTTGTGCCTCTTGTGATATGTGGTGGTTATTTTGCAGGAAGACCAGGGAATCTATCAGAGCAAAGTTCGGGAGCTGATCAGTGACAACCAATACCGGTTGATTGTCAATGTGAATGACCTGCGCAGGAAGAATGAGAAGAGGGCTAACCGGTAAGTGGTAAGGGGTTTCTTCAGAGAGGCTATCCTGGCTCTGAGTGACAGTGGCCCCCTTTCTCTTCCCTGGATTGGAACAGGCTTCCCACGAGAGGACCTGGATGGAATGTTTTTGACCCTCATTGCCTGACCTGCTTCTGTGTTTATTTTCTTCCTCCCAAAGTAGGTGGTGGGTATTTTCCTCTCCGGAACTCCTTTTTCCATGTTTAACTGATTATCATTTCTGCATCTTTGAGAAGTTGAATTAAAGTTAGCTGTCATTTCTGGTATATTTTACTGAGTCATCCAGGATGGTAGGAGAAAATAGAAGCTAGATTTTCACACCACTTTTATTTTTGAGGGTCAGCGTTTTTTTTTGAGTTTTTCTCTCTTTGCCTAATTATCCTCTCTCTGGCCCATGTGCAGCCTCCTGAGCAATGCCTTTGAGGAGCTGGTTGCCTTCCAGCGGGCTTTAAAGGATTTTGTGGCCTCCATTGATGCTACCTATGCCAAGCAATATGAGGAGTTCTACATAGGATTGGAGGGCAGCTTTGGCTCCAAGCATGTCTCTCCCCGGACTCTTACCTCCTGCTTCCTCAGCTGTGTAGTCTGCGTGGAAGGCATTGTCACCAAGTGTGAGTGGCTTCAAGTCGGGGCTAAGGGAGTGGAAGTGGGATAGTCTCAAGAGGGCCTGGGGAAACAGGAGAGGCCAAGTAGAGCTGGGTAGCATAACCCTGAACTTACAGGGTGAAGCTGGGAGGAGCTGTGGTGTGTACCTTGATGAAGGGGTCCAGAATGATGAATTCTACTGAGTGTAGGAGTGTCTTGGCTCTTGTAATCTCCTCATTTGAACTCTGAACTCCTATCATTTCTTGGTCAGGAAGAGTTGTACTTGAAGTTTTATATAGGTATGTTGATGTTCTAAATAAAAATGAATAAATGACAAGTATTATTGAAGTAGCTTAAACTAGTCAGAAGAAAACAGTATTTAGAGTCATGATAGACTTGCCTGCATCAGATTCTGCCTTTGTCAGTGTCTAGTTGAATGACTTATGCATGTTTTCCATTGCTAGGCTCTCTAGTTCGTCCCAAAGTCGTCCGCAGTGTCCACTACTGCCCTGCTACCAAGAAGACTATAGAACGACGTTATTCTGATCTCACCACCCTGGTGGCTTTTCCTTCCAGCTCTGTCTATCCCACCAAGGTGAGGGGAATGAATGAATTGGGCTTCTTGGGAGGATGTCTGTTTTCATGCAAATAATTGAGTGATATCTGAAGTCTTCTAAAGTACATCAGATGAAAAGTAAGGATTAATCTAAAAGAAAGATTGATTGCTAGTCAGAGTTTAATATGAAAGTCTTCAATTCTAATTTTTAAAAAAAAATAAATACTTTAGAAAATTTGGCGAATTGTAGAAGGATTGAAAAAAGTCATTAAGCTACATAGATCTTTGAGCAAGGTTATATATAACTTTATAATCTACTTAAAGTAATATGGGACAATACTTACGCTGTAGTGTTACCATGATATCTTTGCAAATATTTAACTTTGGGTTGGGAGAAGAATGGCATTGGAAATGGCTTTATACTTAGTGTTCTGACTGATCTGAAGTGAGGACAATTTGAGGCTTTCTTAATGAGACAGAAGATGATTAGTGTTGGTTACTTGATGTCTGAATTCATTCTATTGAAGAATACCTTTCCCTGCCATCAAATTTTAATTGAGAGCCACCGTACCCAAAGAATTGTTAAGCACTTTGGAGGATACAGATGTGAGTAAGACCCAGTTCTTATTTTCAACTCAATTAGTGCAGGAATCTTAATGTAAAACAAGATGAGTACCTTAGAATTATAACTGAAGCATACTTTAGAATCATTATGTCTGTCTCCAGGTGAAATGCTGAGATTCAGAGAGGTTAAGTGACTTGCCCATGGTCCCAGTTAGTGATGATCCTAAGGACTAGAACACATGTCCTTTTATTTTCAGGCCAGTTGCATTTTCTAAGTCACCCTGCTCTCTTCTTCAGTAAGATCCTCCTTTAGAATACCTTCAGTAACCACTCAGGGAGTGCTCTTCTGCTGATTACTGGGGCCACGCTTCTTTGCTCAAGATCTGAAATGCATTGGACTCCTGGAGGTCATCTAGTGTGGTACTGAAGAACACGGCTTGGGAGTTTTACTTGTCTCAAGTCCTGGCTCTGCAATTTCCTGTGTGACTTGGGGAACTTACTTAACCTCTCCAGCCTCAGTTTACTTATTTGTTACATGTGAAAAATACCTGCTTTACGGAGTTGTTAGGATGATTACATGAGATCATCTCATAAGGTAATAGCACAATGCCTTGTACATAGTAAGCACTCAATAAATGGCTGCTGTTGTGTTTTTAGAAAACTCAAATGATAAGGGAGTAAAAGTTTAGAATGTCTTTATTAAAGTTTAATATACATACAGGAAAGTTTATATTAAAGTATGCAGGTCACTGAAATTTCACAAGCTGAAAATACCTGTAAAATCAGCATCCAAACCAGGAAACAGAACCTTCCTAGCACTCAGAAGTGTTTGAGGGCCCATACTCCCCAAGGTTAACCCTGTCTTGATAACTAGCAGCACAGAGTACTTTTGCCTGTTTTTATATTTTATCTAAATACTCCTGTGTTGGGCTTCCTTTGTTCAACAGGTGTATTTGAGATTCATCCATTTTTTTTTAAATATTTTCTTTATTTATTTGACAGGGATCACAAGCAGGCAGAGAGACAGGCAGAGAGAGAGGAGGAAGCAGGCTCCCCGCTGAGCAGAGCCCGATGCGGGGCTTGATCCCAAGACCCTGGGATCAGGACCTGAGCTGAAGGCAGAGGCTTTAACCCACTGAGCCACCCAGGCACCCCGAGATTCATCCAATTTGTGTATAGGCGTATTTTATACATTTTCGTTGCTGCATAGTGTTCACTTGGGTGAATATACCACATTTATTTAACCATTCTGTTGATGGCATTTGGATATTTTCTAATTTTTGCCTACTGGGAATAATGCTGCTGTGAACATTGTGCTGTGTGGCTTTGGGTCAGCATTTCTGTCGGGTATTACCTAGGAGTGGAAATACTGTGTCATAGTACAGGGGAAATAAGAATCTTAGTACAGGGGAAATAAGAATCTTAGTTTAGATGTTAATGTAACCACGGCTTCCTCAGACTATAGTTAGATGATTTGTTACATCCATTAGATGATTTGTTATTAGAAGAGATGGGAATGGAAAAAACTGGAGCACGCATTTGGCTTTTTTTGTTCCTAGATACTAAAATCTTATGAGATCATTGCCAAATTGTATTTGTTTCCTACAAAAAAATGAGTGTGGCATTTCTAAGACCAGGACAAGATAACAGTGCTTTTCTGTATATCTTTTTCAGGATGAGGAAAACAACCCCCTCGAGACTGAATATGGCCTTTCTGTCTACAAGGACCACCAGACCATCACCATCCAGGAGATGCCAGAGAAGGCCCCAGCTGGCCAACTTCCCCGCTCGGTGGACGTTATTCTGGATGATGATTTGGTAGATAAAGTAAAGCCTGGTGACCGAGTCCAGGTGGTGGGGACCTACCGTTGTCTTCCTGGAAAGAAGGGAGGCTACACCTCAGGGACCTTCAGGTAACAGTGTAGCTGTGAGGTATTTGGCACGCTGCTGGCAGCTTGCATTTCTGGTAGTATTCACACTCTAGTTCGCCATATTGTGGGGCATACATCAGACAGGTGGAGCAGTCTAGCTGCCTGGGAGATGGGATAGCTCTTTTCCATCAGATAAAACTGGTAATACTATTTTATGCTGAAAGTGGGAGTTATTAGTAACATGGTTACAAGCTCATGGCTTAGGTGAATTTCTTGCATATTCCCACCTCCTTCTCATCCACACTTCTGTCTGAAGGAGAATCTGTGGAGCAGCAGAGGATAAATCCTGAGGTGAAGAATCATTAGCATATTTGTGTCACAGATTAAAAATATCAGCTGTTGAATTCAGAACAACTTGTCTTTTTTACTTTATTATTTTCTGATTTGCTGTTGGCTCTGATGTTAGTAATTAAAAACCACAGGTGGCTTCTTATTCCTCCCTCTGTCCCAGGACTATCCTGATTGCCTGTAATGTGAAGCAAATGAGCAAGGACGTTCAGCCTTCATTCTCTGCTGAGGATATAGCCAAGATCAAGAAGTTCAGTAAAACTCGTTCCAAGGTCTGAGCATCTTATAGGGATTTGAGGGTGGGGATGGATTTGTTAGGGTTGTGAAGGATGTGGTGTTAGCTTTTAGTTTTGACCCAGTCAGCAAGTAAAAGGATGTTTTTGCTGTTCAATATTTCTGTTTTGTTACCTGCTGGGCTGCTAAGTGAACCTAATACAAGTACAAGAATAAGAGAATATCAGGGTACCAGTAAGTCCATGTGGACGACAGTAGTGATGCATTGTTACTTAAGTTTTAAATAGGTTATTTTTGTTTCAGTTCTCTAGTTTGTTTTGCTATTTATTTATTTATTTATTTATTTTTAGATTTTTATTTATTTATTTGACAGAGATCACAAGTAGGCAGAGAGGCAGGCAGAGAGAGAGGAGGAAGCAAGCTTCCCGTGGAACAGAGAGCTCGATGCGGGGCTCGATCCCAGGACCCTGGGACCATGACCTGAGCCGAAGGCAGAGGCTTTACCGCACTGAGCCACCTAGGCACCCCTTGTTTTGCTTTTTAAAGACAAAATGTCCACAGGTAGAATTGAAGAAAATAACGGTTGACCTTGGAACAACACACGTTTGAACTGTGTGGGTTTGCTTTCTTGTGTTTTTTTTCTGATAAATCCAGTACAGTACTATAAATGTATTTCTCTTCCTTACGATTTTCTTAATGATATCTTCCTTTTTCTAGCTTATTGTAAGAATGCACCATATAGTACATATCATACACAAATGTGTTATGTTTTTAAAACGCAGATGTTTTTATGTTATTGGTAAGACGAGGTAAGTGGTAGGGTATTAGTAAAGTTTTTAGGGGATCAAAAGTTACGCATGGGTTTTTGACTGCATGGGGTGTTGGCACCCCTAATTTCTGCATTGTTCAAGGGTCATCTGTATATGCCCATGTGGTCAAGGTTACTGAAAAAACATACCCAAACCAAACCAGAACAAAAGGTTACTGGAACCACAATACACATTCTTATTAAACCTAAAGTGTTTTGAGCCTGGAAATACTTTTTTCTTAAATATTAACTCTCTAAGCAGGTTTTAGAATACAGGCTTTCCCTTTATCTGTTCTGAAAATAGTCTCATTAGTGTGATTTGTCTTAAGAAAAGCTTTTACAGTTAGAAACAATGTCAACAAATGTGGAGTTCTTCAAGCATTTTTATAGGCTGAAGTATGAAACAGAGCTCAGCAAAACCATATTGAATCTCAACAGGCTTTTCATGCCTTTGGTTATTCCTCCTGTAGGATATCTTTGACCAGCTGGCCAGGTCGTTGGCCCCTAGCATCCACGGGCATGACTACGTTAAGAAGGCAATTCTCTGCTTGCTCTTGGGAGGGGTGGAACGAGACCTTGAAAATGGCAGCCACATCCGTGGGGACATCAATATTCTCCTGATCGGTATGACATTGGGGATTTGCATCAGGCTCTTGGTCTTCCCTGTGGAGTGTGCTTTTGGGAATCTATAATCTAAAAGAGTGTGTATTCTCTACCTGGTGTGTTTCAGTTTCATCAAAGGGCAGAAGGCTAAAGTGAGTCTTTTCTTACTATTCTCATTTTTGTGTTTCCTGATTTACGTCTAAAATATATTTTTCCATGAATGGTAAGGGAATATTATTTACAACCTGTTACTATAAATTTCTGTTATGCCAAGAGCTGTGCTAGAAAAGTGGAACTTGCTGCAGTAGGGTGTGGGAGTGGGGGAGTTTCCTAGCAAGTCACCACTGTCCCACCGAATTATAGGGGACCCATCGGTTGCCAAGTCTCAGCTTCTACGCTATGTGCTGTGCACTGCTCCACGGGCTATCCCCACCACTGGCCGGGGCTCTTCTGGAGTGGGTCTGACGGCTGCTGTCACCACAGACCAGGAAACAGGTAAGGGTATAAGGGTCTTCAGCAAACGTCCCATAGTGAGATCAAGTGTAACTTCTTGTAGTTTGCTCTTGGGAAGCTTGTATTGGGAAGATACAAGCTTATTTTGTTACCTTGAAAGGTTAGTTTGAGCCAGACTGTAAACGCCAGGGTATCCTCTGGCAATAGGGGGTGAATTAATTAAGTCTTTGGGTGGCCCTCTGGATAAGAATGTCTCCTAGAACACAGCTTTTGAAGAAGGCTTTGCATGTTGGAAGGGAAATAAGAAATAAAAATGAAGATAGTGCTATTTTATAAATTAGAGGAAGGGATTTGAAGACTAGTGGAAAGAGAGCAGAGATCTAGTTGGGGAATTACTTGAGGATGAAGATAGAGAATCTGTGAAAAAAGTTTGTTGGAGGCTGGCTGCTTAGGGATAGTTCAGATTGGAGCTAAAAAGGTTGACCCACCAGGGTTTTCCTCTAAGTCTCTAGGAACTGACTGTTTCTCACTATTTTCTCATGAAAGACATTGAGTGCTTAGGAAGGAGATTGAAATCTCTTCCCTTGTCCTCTACAGCCTGGATGGTAATACATATCTTGACCTGCTCATTTCTCAGGGGAGCGCCGCCTAGAAGCAGGAGCCATGGTCCTTGCTGACCGAGGTGTGGTTTGCATCGATGAATTTGACAAGATGTCCGACATGGATCGCACAGCCATCCATGAAGTGATGGAGCAGGGTCGAGTCACCATCGCCAAGGCTGGCATCCATGCTCGGCTGAATGCCCGCTGCAGTGTTTTGGCAGCTGCCAACCCTGTCTACGGCAGGGTGAGTGCAATCAGGCACTTTACGGTTGTCCTCACCTTTGTTTGGTTTTGGCTTCATGGCTGGGCCATGAAGTTGTTTTTTGGTGTCCCGGAGGAATAAGAGGCCAGACTACAGTTAAGCTCATCCATCGTTTTGCTCTTGTCCTTAACTTAGAGCAGTGCTTCCTCACCTTTTCAGCCACATCAGAATCCCCTGGCAAGTTATTTATTTAAAATAACTTTTTGAAAATACAAAGAAGAAAACAAAAGTGACCTGCAGTCTCACAACGTTTCGTTGCCATTACAACGAAAGTATCACATGCAGATGGTAGGCTGTATGAACAGAACAGAGAGTGCAGTATGGACATTAAAAGCCTTCCCTTTTCTCTCCTATCCTTTCTCCAAGAGATAACCACTAACTACTCTTGAGTGTCTGGGGAAACAGAAACTTAAGTGTATACAACAACTATA
>RCUC01132013.1:0-34909 GCA_003697995.1 Taxidea taxus jeffersonii | reverse complement strand
GCTGACCAGCCCTCCCTCAGACCAGGAGAAAACAGGATAGCGCCTCTCTTAAGAACTAGAACCAGGGTGGGGCTCTGACCATGGACATGAGCTCACAGAGCAAGGAGGAGGGCACTGCTGCATTGAAAGACAGAGGAGATGACTGACAGCTTGCATGCTGAATCAGGATCCCCCAGCCCCCTTTTCCTGCTCTCCCAGAATTATTCTTAATATGTTAAAGATAGCCAGTATAGCACAAATGCCAACCAACTGGAATGAACACTGGCTTCAGCACTGATGTCTTGCAGGCTTTAACCCTATAGTTGCTAGTTGTGGGGAGTGGGGGGCTTAGAAAGTTCAGGGTGGCTAAAGTAAGGGGTGGTCTGGGAGCTGAGGGCAGTGGCTATATACCACCAGTAACAAGAGTTCCAATATTTTAACAGCCAGGATGGGTGCACTTAGTATGACCAGCTGAACAGCAGAAGTACTAGAAAATTCTTCTCTGGTGAAACTGAAATTTTCTCTGGTGAAAAATACTGAAGACTTAGGGTGCCCAAGTACAAAAACCAGGTCATGGCCAATGATCCTACAGTAGGATGCCTGTCATGTCTAATCATCCAATAGGCAACAAAACTCTGCCTATGCACACAGAGCTTCCAACTGGCTTTTAGTACCTCGGGTTTAAATGGGAATGGACACGCCAGGATCACCCCCTTTTTGAGGAAAGCCTCTGCTATTAAAGATGGAGACCAACCGAAGGAAATACAGGATCTAGGGAAAACAGATGAGGCAGGGAAGGGGGGTTAAGGAAAAAACCTCCCAGTTACAGAATTAATATCTTTATAGGGCTAAGAAATCACAACCAGAGACCAAAAACAACCAAAAAACCATAGAATTCATTTTTTCAACTATGTAGCACCCTGTTTTAGTGATGCCTTCCTATTTTCTGCCCTCCTGCCTCCCTGACAGCTATGTCCTGAAGGCACGCTCATCACCTCTCAGCAGAACATTAATGACTGACTTCTGCTTCCTCTTCTCCTCTCCAGCCAGGCTCTTCTATAATCTGCCATTTGCATTTAGAATGTAAACTCCTAGGATCTGTGGGATTTCCACTGCCCAGAGAAAAGAGCCCAGAAACCTTGGTCTCTGCACACACAGCCCCCAGCTCAGTGGTCCTAAAGCCCTGGGCAGCCCCCCCAATGAATTGACATTTGAGTCTGAGTTCCTTCTGCCTGAAATCACCCTCCCAACCTTGTTCACGTTGAGAGACAGCTCCTCTCCGGTCACCCTAACACCAGGCAGCATTGAACCTGCCTCCCTCACTGCCACCGTAGCATGGACATTGTGCTCTGCCCTCGCATGGAAATGCTGGTTACGGGTGTGTCGTCCCTCAAGGCTCAGGACTTTGCCGCATTTGGATCCTCACGACTTAGCCCCGTGCTCCATAGCTGGTGGGGTAATGTTCTTTGAGTATAGGTGGTAGATGACTGAATTTAGGAACTGAGCTGCATCTTAAGGGATGAATGGAATCTGGGCTGGCAGAAAGAAAAGAGGAAGGCGTTCCAAACAGGGAGAAGGTCATGAGTGTACAGATGGAAGTAGGAATGCACAGTTAAAACTCTACCCAGCCTAGAACACAGGATGGAAGCTGGGCAGGAGAGAGCCTGTGAGACCTTGGAACAAGGATATTGGTTTAAATATGGCAGAGAATAAAAGCTATTTTTAAAATTGTTTGTAGGGGGACGCCTGGGTAGCTCAGTCAGTTAAGCTTCATCCTCTGTTTTGAGGTCATGATCAGGCTTCCTGCTCAGCAGGGAGTCTGGTTCTCCCTCTCCCTCTGTTCTCTCTCACTCTCTCAAATAAATAAATAAAATATTTTTAAAAATTGTTTGTGGGGGGGCGCCTGGGTGGCTCAGTGGGTTAAAGCCGCTGCCTTCGGCTCAGGTCATGATCCCAGGGTCCTGGGATCGAGCCCCGCATCGGGCTCTCTGCTCTGCGGACAGCCTGCCTCCTCCTCTCTCTCTCTGCCTCTCTGTCTACTTGTGATCTCTGTCTATCAAATAAATAAATAAAATCTTTAAAAAAAAATTGTTTGTGGGGCACCTGACTGGCTCAGATGGTTAAACGTCTGCCTTCGGCTCAGGTGATGATCTCAGGGTCCTGGGATTGAGCCCCATGTCAGGCTTCCTGCTCAGCGGGGAGTCTGCCTTCTCCTCCCTCCCCCCACTTGTGTTCTCTCCCTCTCTTTCTCAAATGAATAAATAAAATCTTTTTAAAAAATAATAAAATAATAGGGGTGCCTGGGTGGTTCAGTGGGTTAAGCCTCTGCCCTCAGCCCAGGTCATGATCCCAGGGTCCTGGGATCGAGCCCTGCATCAGGCTCCCTGCTCAGTGGGGAGCCTGCTTCCTCCTCTCTCTCTCTCTGGCTGCCTCTCTGCCTATTTGTGATCTCTGTCTGTCAAATAAATAAATACAATCTTTAAAAAATAATAACTATAGGGACGCCTGGGTGGCTCAGTGGGTTAAGCCGCTGCCTTTGGCTCGGGTCATGATCCCGGGGTCCTGGCATCTAGTCCCGCATCGGGCTCTCTGCTCGGCAGGGAGCCTGCTTCTCCCCTCTCTCTCTCTGCCTGCCTCTCTGCCTACTTGTGTGATCTCTGTCTGCCAAATAAATAAATACAATCTTTAAAAAAATAATAATAACTATAATAATAAAATAATAAAATGGTTTGTGGGCTTTTAAGAAATTACAGCTTTGAGTTAGGCCAATGAATCTGTCAGGAAGCCTGGTGTAGGCCCGAAGAAGCCAAGCACGGAAAGAGTAATAAGTATGATCCCTGACTATGTGCGAGATACATCACATGTAATATCCTAGGTGCGACTCCTTTCCATCTGATGAGGCAGGAATCATTACCCCCATTTTGGAGGCAAAGGAACTGAGATTTCAAGAAGTCATTAACTTCCTAAAGGTCACAGCAAATAAAGTAAATTTGAATCCAGACCTGACTCACTGAAGACTGTATTCTTTTAACTCTATTCTAATTTGTATTCAATGACTCTGATTCGTATAGAAATCTAGGGCATTTCCATACTTCACTAAAAATATTATGACCGGCCTCGAAAATAAACACCACTTAAGTTCATTTCTAGAGCTAAGCCCTGGTTTATTTCATTTATAAGTAAGCAAGAAAACACATGGCATGATATAAACAATTCATGTCTAACTTCTTTGGCCTTAGTTTACCCACAAATGGACTAATACTGATTACCTCCTAGAGTAACTATGGTGGACTAATGAGTTAGTGATTGAAAGTATGTAGCCAGTATTTGATACATACCAAACTTGATAAATATTAGCTACTGTCATTACATTTGTTTTACTAACTTAATAATCCCATTCGTGTCATAACTCTAATCACTTAAATTTCTCTCTCTTTTTTTTTTTAAGATTTTATTTATTTATTTGAGAGAGAGAGACAGAGTGAGACAGCATGAGAGGGGGAAGCAGACTCCCCTATGGAGCTGGGAGCCTGATGTGGGACTCGATCCCAGGATTCCAGGGTCACGACCTGAGCTAAAGGCAGTTGCTAAACCAACTGAGCCACCCAGGCCCTCTTATGTGTTTCTTTTATGAAAGAGACTAGAATGGTGGTAACCAGGTGGGGCTGTGTGTGTGTAAGGGAAATAGGAAAAAGTTGGTCCAGGGGTACAAATGTCCAGTTGTAAGATGAATAAGTTGTGGGGATATAACGTACATGGTGATTACATATTTGAAAGTTGGTAAGGAAGTAGATCTTAAGTGTTCTTCCCACAAAAAAAAGGACTGGCAACTATGTGACGTGACACAGATGTTACCTAACACTATGCTGATAATCATTTTACAATATACAAGTGTAATATCAACCCTGTTGTACACCTTAAATTTATACAGTGTTATACGTAAATTATATCAAATAAAGCCAGAAAATAAAATAAAAGAAACATGAAATAAAATGCTTCTCTTCAGGATACAAAACGCCTCACATCTTGCATTAGATATAAGAATTACTTTGCAAGTTAACGTTTTGAAATTATGGGCAATATGTAAGTGAGTCTTCTTTATACCCTCTTATATAAATAGCTGTGCTGTAGTCAAATATATTTAAGTGACTCGCTAGAAATTGGAGCAACCCTTTCCACCACGGTGATTTTCTAAGACATCCCATGAAATATAAAATCAGACGCATCACGAGGCACTGCTTTTGAACTTCTTGTAAGCCTAGAAGGTACCACAACTTGTTTACTTGACAGCTCAGCCATTAATTTCAGAAAGGCTAAAACGAATAACCACCCAGGTTACAGTTGCCTTGCAGGAATCCCTCTGCTATAATCTCATAGTTTTTTCACCTAATTAATTTCCCCTTTCCTTGCACCAGAGTTTCATGAGTGTATCTTGTTTGGAGGAGATTAAGAGTCACACGCTTCATTAGCAAGGTGTAAATTATCAGCGAGGCCCTCTCCATCCACCTGCTTAATCGGGTTAATGAAGCACCCTCTGCAGGGCCTTCCTAGCGCCGCCCTCTCCATGCTCTCCGCAGGCTTTACCTCCCTCGGCTGCTGGAAAAACAGGGAAGTGTTTAGAGGTGCTATTGGCCTGCTCTGTTTCCAACCAGGGAAACCTTGACTCTCAAATTCAGCTTCGCTTTGGTCATTTGAAAGACAAAAATGTTGCTCGGGAAAAAATTACCAACAGGTGTTTTTGCCTTTTGCCTTCCTGTCTCCTGCTCTTTCCGAGAGCTGGCCCCGAGTAGGGCGGGGCTTGCGTCCACGCTCGAGGTTGGGGTCGTACCGTCTATCTAATAGAGAGTCCTAATCTCCTTTCGGGCCTCTTGAATGTCAGAGCAAATGTCAGGGAGGTAATCTTCATCACGGTTTCTTCTGATGATCTCTGCTTTTGAGATCATCAGGGTGGCTTTTCTTTTTCATCACTGCTAAGTTCTTGGGTGTTGACTTAAAATCCCTGCTAAGAAATTTTTCTTAAATGTGATACATTGTGGTTAGCTGTGTTTAAGCTGGTCATTTCTACAATCTCCTTCCTCGTAAAGGAATGCTCGTGGTGGCTCTTCAAGCCTCCCGGGGAATCTATAAGCTTACTTGGACTGTGCTGATCCTAGACCTATAAAGACAAAACGAGAGAACTACACACGGCTAAGGTAAACATTTACTAGGACACTCTTAAATCTGCTTTAGTTCTACTCTCCTCTGTACTCCATCCTTTGGGAGTAAAGCTAGGGGCCCCGTGCTCTCCTCATGTCTGCACATAGCAGAGCAGGAATGAACCCTTGGGTCCCCTCTCTGGCATCTCCTTGGGCCAAATTTTCAATGAACTTAAAATTAATTAGAGGTCAAATTTGGATGTCAGTGACTATCTCGGGAATTTTGTTAGAGAAAGTAGCCCATTGTGCTTAAATCCCTTGGTCATATGAATTAAATCTCTTCTTAGCATTCACCGTTATCAGATCACCGAATTGCCCATCCCTGATGGCCACCGATAAGAAAATGCTCCAGCCCTCCCTGGCTTTCTGAAACTCCCGGAAGTGTAAGACAACAAGCATGGAGAGAAAAAAAAAAATCCTTTACTAGATCAAGTTCTCTTTCACCATCTGTATACACTTTGATTCAAAGGTGAATGGGGTTAGGGGTGGGAGAGGAATAAAGATATTAGAAGGGAAATGGTAACTACATTCAACCTGTATGCTTGGTTTGGGTATTCAGGTGGAAACTACCAAGTACAGGTGTGCTAAAGGCTTTAGTTTCTCCTATAATATTTATACTCTTCAGTTGATGCAACCTTCCGCACATTGAAATTTGAGCTTATAAAACCACGTCTCATATGGCCAATGCCATCCCTTAAACATAAACACACACACACACATGCAAGCACAGATACACATGAATACTCCTGTGTTTCACAAAGATCCTTCCTTCAGTTCCTTATGGTAGGGCGATTTAAGGTGAATTATATGAATAAGGAGACTGGGCCATCCATAATGTCAACACTGATAATGCAAACACAGGAGAGGATTTTAGACACGTAAGATTTTTCTTTTATTATTAATGAAAATTAATCAAATGACAGCTGAATGTTTTTCCATTCAGGCTGTTGGAATCGTGTTAATATTAATGCCGGGATGCATTTATCTTCACTCTCAGTCGTGGTTACAATGATTATGTTGTTAAGATAAGAAACCTTCACATTTGCGGTAGGTCCCTCATTTACTTCCTTTATAATCACTTCCATTCCAGTCACAACTACCCATTTCTGATGTCATAATTCTCTTTGCTGCTGTGTAATCTCTAAGACAACATTCATTAACACGCACCGCACTGACCTCAGTGTGTACTAGGCACCAAAAAGTGTCCCGGGCTATTTGGGAGTCAGGGGGACAGCAGACGGCTCTGGCACCCAAAATGCGCTAGAAAGCAATGTACTGCCTCTTCTCCACAGAAGAAATACTTTTGCCCCTCTTTCCTCTGTAAACAAATGCAGTTTCTCACTGGCTCCAGAATAAATCTAAGGACAGAATATAACCTTAAATTTCATACCTGGATGATGGCTGTGTATAGGACATGTTCTGGGATCTGATCTGTATCTCTTCCACACCATGGTGTCGTTATTGTTGTTTTTAATGTTTTATTTGTTTCTTTATTTGAGAGCGAGACCGAAAGAGAGCACGAGTGGGGGGAAGGGCAGAGGGAGCGGACTACCCAGTTGTTCTGAAGGCACCTTCCTTCACTCCGGGCAGGGGCGATATTTGGACCATTCCCCACCTCGGGAGCCGTATATTTCAGCCCTATGTCAATTGCACCAAAGGTCTGCATTAACATAGACTGACAACTGTGGGCATTATAATCAGTGTGCGAACAATATCAAAGGATAGGTGAGAAACAGGATCTTTTGAGAGAACCACCTGCGATGTCAAATGATTCCCAAGAATGTGAGTGCAATCACATGATGCTCAACGGCCCCCAAGCTGTGAAAGTTGACTCTATACTGTTTTTTTCCATAGGCACCTTGGTATGTTTCTACCTGCTGAACTCCTCATAGCCACTGGTGCTTTTATGCCTTTAAAATTTTTCATTAATTAAATAAAAATCAAATGCAACTTTGAAGTCTCTTGATTTTCTGCTACCCTGAAAGCATGTTCTGACTTTTCAGATAAGATGATTTCATTCCATTATGCTCAAACTTTCTTGTATTTCTGATAAGTGAGTCTGCATTAGGGAAAAAGAGGGAAAGAAAGTAGACAATTTATGAGAACGAGACTTTCCCGCTGTAGGGAACAGCAAACTGGAGTGTCCCAGGTTTAGCTGCCTTGACTCATATTTCATAGTTCATAGTTGAACCAAAATTGCCTCCATTTATGTATTTATTCAACATTTGACATCATTTACTGAATGTCTGTACTCTGCTGAACACAGCACTAGACAGGGACGTTTGTAGACGAAACACAACACTGCCCTCAAAGAAATCAGAGTCTAATGAGGAAGACAGACAACCTATTACCACAATGTGTGTTATCAGTATGGGGGGAGCAGGGGGAGTAGCTTCCTGAGCCCGGGGGGGGGGGGGGGGGGCTCACTCCCACCAGGACAGGAGGAAATAAGGAAGGTTTCCTTGGTGAATAAAAACCAAAGATTTTAAAGTAGCAAGATATCTTAAACATCTTATAATTCAGTCTCCCTTCCACAGACTATAGAAATTCCTTCTATAAAACATAGGACCGAAGTTTCATCCTGCTTCTGCATGACTGGTTCACAGATGAAGAGCTTGCCCCTCTGCAAGTCAGTGTTTCCCACTTTTTGGTGACTCTCATTGTTGCTAAATTATGTCTTAGGACAAGCCAAATTTTTCTCCTTGTAACTCTATCTCCCAACCCCACCACCACCTTTCACTCTAGAGTATAATTCCTTCTTTCTTTACTTTTTCTGTCTCCCATATTTAAAGACAGTGAGGGGACGCCTGGGTGGCTCAGTTTGTTAAGCGGCTGCCTTCGGCTCAGGTCATGATCCCAGCGTCCTGGGATCGAGTCCCACATCGGGCTCCTTGCTCCACAGGGAGCCTGCTTCTCCCTCTGCCTGTGCTCGCTCTCTCTCTCTCTCTAACTAATAAATAAATAAAATCTTAAAAAAAAAAAAGACAGTGAGTATATCCTCCCTATTTATTAAATATTCCAAATTTCCTCTGGTGTTCTTCAACTGAGAGAATTTACAAGTCACCATATTTTTCAAAGTCCTTCATAAAGTGAACCCAGTTCTGGTTGTTGTTCTGCAGTGATGATCGGGACATTGCATTTCTACTAATTCAGTCTATGGTTGCATTTATTGCTTGATTGGGAGGTTCTCACTTTTCCTGCATCCCAATAGCCTTTAGAGCCCAAAGCGACTCTTATCCTGCAACTGCCTCCCAAATCCTTTTCTTTTTTAAAGATTTATTTGAGAGAGAGAGAGAGTGTGTGCACACACATGTGGGGGGTGGGGGTGCAAAGGTAGAGGGAGAGAGTCCCAAGCAGACTCCCCACATAGCAAGGAGCCCACCAAGGAGCTCAGTCCCAGAACCCTGAGCTCATGATCTGAGCTGAAATTAAGAGTTGGCAGTTCAACCAGCTGAGCCACCCAGGTGCTTCCAAATCCTTTTCTATGTTCTCTTCTTCTTTTTTTTTTTTTTAAGATTTTATTTATTTATTTGACAGACAGAGATCACACAAGCAGGCAAAGAGGCAGGCAGAGAGGGGCGGGGAGAAGCAGGCTCCCTGCCGAGCAGAGAGCCCCATGCGGGACTCCAGGACGCTGGGATCATGACCTGAGCCGAAGGCAGCGGCTTAACCCACTGAGCCACCCAGGCGTCCCTCTATGTTCTCTTCTTAAGAACATCATCATATCCCCAAGCACCTAGATTTGAAACCTGGAAGTCTTAAGTGGGTATTTATTATATCTCACTTGGACTATTTATTTATTTTAAAAAGTTTTTTTTTAAGTAAACTCTACCCCCAGCGTGGAGCTTGAGAGTTGAGTTGCATGCTCTACTGACTGAGCCAGCCAGGTGCCCTGACTATTTAAATGGCTGCCAAATGGTTTTCCTACTTTAAATCTCGTAGTTACAATCCACCCTTCAGCTACTACTACGGTCATTTTCATAAGGAGACACTTCTGATCATGTCACTCCAAGCTGATATAAGCTATGTATCTTTTTGTCCTTCCACTTCTAATGGATATTTTTAAATTTCTTGATCAAATATACATAATTTTACTTGCCACATTCTATTTGTGGTCCTGTTATTACCATTAGGGTGATAACTGTGCAATTATCTTTACAATTGGTTAATACTCCAAGTTCACTTTATTACTCATATACTCATATATTCTATTGATATAGGACTATCAAGACCCCTAGTATTATTTTTTCTTTCATATTTTGTTTTTCCTCCCATTATCAGGCACTTTTTCTAGTATGATTTTTCTTCAAAGGTCACAACTATTGATGTCCATGGTATCAACAAAGAAAGTTAAATATCATAAGGTAAATAAAGGTAAAATGCTCTGGGGGCACCTGGGTGGCTCAGTCGGTTAAGGGTCTGCCTTCAGCTCAAGTCAGGATCCCAAAGTCCTGGGATTGAGTCCCCCATCATGCTCGATGCTCAGCGGGGAGTCTGCTTCTCCCTCTCCCTCTGCCTGCTCCTCCCCCTGCTTGTGCTCTCTCTGTGGGTCAAATAAACAAAATCTTTTTTAAAAAATGCTATGAAAGAAGCAGGATTTGAGTTGGATGGGTGGGGGTGGCCCAGTCAGTTTAGCATCTAACTCTTGGTTTCAACTCAGGTCATAGTTGTGAGATGGAAACCCACATGGAGCTCCGTGCCCAGCAGAGCGTGTGCTGGAGATTCTCTCTCCCTCTCCCTCTGCCCCTCCCACTCTTGCTCTCTCATGCACTCTCACACACACTCTCTCTCTCTAAAATAAACAAGTAAACCTTTAAAAAAATCAAATAAAGGATGGGTAGGATTTGGGGCTTGCAATAGGAGAAAAGGCATTATTGGTGTTGGGATTTACAAAAAAGAATAAACTGTGAGTGGCAAAGAATTTTGATTTGTCTAATTGCCAAGAATAGAAAGTGCATGAGAAAAGGCTACAGGCCCTAAGAGGGAAAAAATAGGATCAACTCTTAGTGTACTTGAAGGCCAAATGGAGGCATTTGATACCGTTGGAATGACAAACTTGCAATTTACAGCGATCAAATGCCACCAGTGCCTCCAAGCTTGGGATTACCTATCCCTTCAAAGTTGATAAAGATTCATATACACTAGGTTAGGGTTTGCACTGTGTCATTTGTTCCAATTTAAATCAGTTGAAGTAGAGGATAGTGGGTTTTATGACCCTTGCTATGTACAGGTATATATATTCGAGAATATATATATATATTCAAGAAGAAGGGGACACTGCCCATTTCACCCTCACATGACAACAGCAGGCACAGAGGCTTTTGTACTTCCCAGTATAGTAACAGCACAATGTGTCTCTTTCTGTTGGGGGCAGCTACAGAATTTCTTCTAATTGGTAAGACTTGTATGTACATTTTAAGATTGCTCCAAGTATGCCTTCACTACCTTCTTCCGAAAGTCTCTGGGTTCACTCCACAAAGAAAGAGCTGCTTACCTGTTGCAAGGCTCTAATTCCTCCTCCTCCTTTATTATGTTCCTTCACTATGTTCCTCTTGCCACCGACTTTGCACCATTTCTGTGCACATGACAATTTTCTCCCACTTGACTCACTTCTTTCTCTGAGCACTCCAACCTCCTCAAGAAGGCAGGAAATCCCTCCTCTCTTGAACATGGATTCTTAATCTGAAATTCTTAGGACCGGTCCCCACATATACAAAGTGTTTTTACATAGAGTTCGGGGGTGGGGGACCCGTGAACTTGAATGGAGGAAAAAAATCGCATCCTTAAATGCAGTCACCTCTTAAAAAAAAGAAAGCCCTTTATTCCCTGATGCCATGGAGATGTGCTACGTGGCCTCCTACCTACTGGCCACCCTCAGGGGCAATGCCTCCGTCCAATGTCAAGGACATCAGGAAGAATCTGGACAGCGTGGGCATCAAGGCAGATGAACACTGGCTCGACAAGGTCATCAGAGAGCTGAACGGAAAAGTACTGAAGATGTCATTGCCCTGGGTATTGACAAGTTGGCCAGTGTGCCCGCTGGTGGGGCGGTGGCTGTGTCTGCTGTCCCAGGATCTGCATCTCCTGCTGCTGGTTCCACCCCAGTGGTGGCAGAGGAGAAGAAAGAGGAGAAAAGGAAGGAGTCAGAGGAGTCATTTGACGATGTGGAATTTGACTCGTTCCATAATGGTCCCATTCTCCTGCAAATAAAACCCTTTTAATATAAGAAAAAAAATTTTTTTAATGTTCTGAGCAATCTATAAGCATCAGCAGACTGCCAAAGGAGTCCAAAGCACAAAGAAAGACGAAGATCCCTGCCCTGCAGGGAAACCCCACTGCATTTAGAGTACATATAATTGGTGAAGGCAGGCGCCTAGGTGGCTCAATTGGTTAAGCATCTGTCTTCAGCTCAGGTCATGATACTGGAGTCCCAGGATCTAGTCCCTCATTAGGCTCCCTGCTTAGCGGGGAGTCTGCTTTTCCCTCTGACTCTCCCTCTTCTCGTGCTTTCTCTCTCATTCTCTTTCTCAAATAAATAAATAAAATCTTTACAAAAAAATTGGTGTATGGGGTCGCCTGGGTGGCTCAGTGGGCTAAAGCCTCTGCCTTGGGCTCAGGTCATGATCCCTGGGATCCAGCCCCAAATCGGGCTCTCTCTGCTCAGCAGGGAGACTGCCTTCCCCCCCACCTCACCTGCCTCTCTGCCTAATTGTGATCCCTGTCTGTCAAATAAATAAATAAAATCTTAAAAAAAAAAAAAGAAAAAGAAAAAAAATTGGTGTATGCTTTAGGAAGCATACTTAGCAGAGCCCTAGAGCCAAGCTATCCTTTCAGCATCTGAAAAATGGCTAAGAGCATGGTCTGGATCCAAGAATTGGGTTTCAAATCCCAACTCTATCATGTCCTGGGGATGTAGCCTTGGACCTATCCTCAAAACTCTGTGTCTATGTACTTATCTTAAAAAATAGGTTGTAAAAAAATATCTAAATGATTAGAAGTGCTTGGTACATAGCATTCAGTAGATAAATAAGAGCTTTATAATCGATTATCACAGGTGATAATAATAGTAGTAACATTATTGATTATTAATATAATTATAGTTTATCATAATGACTATGATCCCGTTACAGCATTTTAATTATCATTTAATGTCAATGACTATGATCCCCTGTGACATCCCCCTCAATTCTGTCAAGATATGTTTTTATCTCAAAACATTCATCATTAAAAGTCTTCTGCAGAAGACTGATAATGAAAAACCTGTTCAACTCAACTCAATTAATATTTATTAAAGAACTAGTGTGTGTGCTATACTCTGTATTGGGTACTGAGATTGTAAGGTGGCTAAGGCTGGCCCCCTGCCCTGTGTAGCTCATGGTCTAGCTGGAAAGACAACCATGTAAACAAACAGTTATGATAACTTGTAATAAGGGCTAAACATTAGTCCTAGCAAAGTGCTGTGAGAACTCTGTAGATGGGGGGGAGGGGGATTAGCTGGTCAGGGAGAGGTAGCTGAGTTGGAAGTCTTCACAGGGATGGTGATATTTGAGCTGTCTGGAAGAATGAGTGAGGGTTTCGCAGGCAGAAAAGGTATAACGTGAATCAAAGCACAAGTCGGAGAATTGCCAAGAAATGCCAAGAACAACAGTTTTGCTAGAATACAGGGTACAGGGTAGGGAGTGAATTGAGATGAAGCTAACAAGGCATTCAACACCTGGGCCAGGCTCAATGTTGTAAGAACTTGCCACTCAAAACGTGGTCGCAGGACCTCCCGCATCCGCATCATCTGAGATATTGTTAAAAATGCAAATGCTTGAGCCACACTCCTAGACTGATCAGGTCAGAATCTGCATTCTGAAAACCCCAGGTGATTGGTATGTGCATTAAAGTTTGAAAAGCACTGTTGTAGGGATGCCTGGGTGGCTCAGTCAGTTAAGCATCTGCCTTTGGCTCAGGTCATGATTCTGGTGTCCTGGGATCAAGTCCTGCATAGGGCTCCATGCTCAGCAAGGAGTATGCGCCTCCCTCTCACTCTCCCTCTGCACTCTTTCAAATAAATAAATAAAATCTTAAAAAAAAAAAAAAAAAAGCCTTGTTGTAGAACCCTTAACACCAGGCTAAGGTGTGAAGCCTTTATCCTGTGGCCTTTGTATGTTATAGATCTGGTTTCTAGAAACTAAATTTAATAGCAGCATGAAAAAAACAGATTGAAAGGTAGAGAGGAGAAAACACGATGGGTAAATGAGAGCTCAAAGTAAGGGCTCTGTCAAGGTAGAGAAGGTACAAAACAAGGATAAATGCCCTGGACTTGCTTTTGGCTGCTAGAGTCATCATTATATATCAACAAGTTCTTTGTATTAAGCAGCTGCTATATTCCAAGTCCTGGACTGGGTACTGAGGGGATTAAAAATAAGTTTAAAGGGAAAACCCCTGAAAATGTCATCCTCTATAGTGAGATGACAGACACATGAAAGTCAAACAAGGCTGTGTGTGCATGTTGCACACAGGTGTACACACACACACACACACACACACACACACATACATATGAACATGATGCTGGTAGATGTCAATTACCATCTCTCCCTGACTTCTACTGTACTCTGTAATAAAGTGATGACTGGTCATCTTCTGCAGTTGAAACTGGTAATATGGAGGCAGCAACCAATCCCAGTCTCATGGCTATGCTCGATTAATCTGAGATCAGAATGGATAGCTAATGGGGGCTTAGAGCTTCATCATATCAGCTATTAACTTGAGGGGAGGCGGGTTTTTCCTGACAATGCAATCACTTGCCTCGTGCCTGGAATGTTTAAACATAGATAATATTTTGTATGTAGCAGTGCTATTTTTGTAAAAAATAAATTAATAAAAAGTTCTATAACATACTTTTTTCTCTCCCCATTAATATTATAATTAGTTTGTTAGATGTTTCATGTAAATTTAATGGCTTCATGGATCAGAAGCTTTTAATACTACCTAATAAGTATTAGTGATTATTCCAAATAGATTAACCATTTTATTTCTTAGCAGAACGCCTATCTGTCTTGTAAAATGAAAGAGAAATACCTGCAAGAAAACCCCCTATCTGATCAATATTGTTTCCTAAACTACACTGGAGTTTTCTTTGCTACTGGTGTAGGCAGGGGTGCCTGGCTGGCTCAGTCCATAGAGCATGTGACTCTTGATCTGGGGGTCAGGAGTTCAAGCCCTGCATAGAGCTTACTTAAAAAAAAATAAAGTGAAATTACTGGTGTAAGCAACAGAACAATGTCTTGTGGTGTCCAACACCCGACATCTTTTATAGCAGAAAAGTGTCAGAAGGAGCCCCACAGCCATTCAGCCTGAGGAAATGTTATCCCCTGGCCCACAAAGAGTAAGAGAATGGAGAAATCAGAACTTGGCCACAAACCTAACTATCTCTAGATATGCCCCCAATCTTCTGCCTGTCTGTCTCTCTTCCTCTCTCTCTCTCTCACACACACACATGCACACCTTCTTCAGGGATTTCAACTGTGAACAAGGAGTCAGCTGTGAACAAGCTCAGCCCCATAGTTGACCCAGTAGAAATAAGGACTTGCGCACTAAATTAGAGAATAAGTTTAACCTCACTATATTATTAAAGGAAATACGAACGTGTGTATAGAAAGTCATTTGGTAACTGGATTTGATCATCCAGTTTCACTGTGCTATAACCATGCGTTGGGAGCACTGGCTGTTGACACGTTTCAAGAATGTCCGTGGAGCACCTGAGAAAGACTTGGGAATAGTGTGGGAACTCCCTCTCAGAAAGAACAATGGAAGCTAGAGGTACGGCAGACAAAGCTTTCTAATGTCTGTAGCAAGCCTGATTGCTTAAAGACACGTATATTCACTTTTTTCCCCAGTAAGATTATTTTTGGTAGGATTAGACCTAGGATAGAAAAGAAAACAGGGCGCCTGGCTGGCTCTGTCAGGGGAGCATGCAAACTCTTGATCTCGGGGTTATGAGTTCAAGCCCCATATTGGGTGTAGAGATTACTTAAATTAATTAATTAACTAACTAATTAATTAACAAAATTAAAAGGAAAACAAAAGTAAAACTATGGTACTGCTTCTCTTGCAATCAACCAGTTTCTAAGTTTAGCTAGCCGGTAAGAACTTGGCACTCACTTGGCCTGGAACTCACTAGAGTACCACCTTTCCTTCTGATTTTAAATTTTAGAAGACCAGCACAGATGGTCTGTGGGTGGCTCTGTCTCTTGTCTCTTAAGCATCTGCCTTCAGCTTGGGTCACGATCTCAGGGTCCTGGGATAGAGTACCCCATCGGGCTTCCTGCTCAGCGGGAAGCCTGCTTCTCCCTTTCCCTCTGCCTGCTGCTCCCCCTACCTGTGCTCTCTCTCTCTTTGTCAAATAAGCAAATAAAATATTTTTTAAAAGAAGAAGAAGACCACCACAGAGATTAAACATCTCCAATATTTTACCAATTCCACTCACTTCCGCTGAATCAAGGACCTAACAGGGACCACTGAGGTTTACATTGAGATTTATCAGCAGTTCTTGTTTCAGTCAACTTTTTCTAAATGGAGCAATGCCATTCTCCATTTGGCTCCTGTCCTTACCACCCCGCCCTGCCCACCCTCCCCCTACTCCCCAATCCCACTCCCCGGACCTTAGGACCAGGGGAAATGCTAGACATTCTCTGGTCCTGACGAAGACAGAGTGGGAGAAAGGTGGTGAGCTGCAGATGGATTGCCAAGTTCATGCCAGCTGTAAAAAGGGAAATATTAAAGCCACAGCAGTCTTTTTGCAAGCCCATTGATGCCCGGCACCACGAGAAGAAAATCTGCATTGGCAGGTTTTGTTATTTTTTAACTTGACCCTGACAATACCTGCTGGGCTACCTGTGCTTTCTGCCAAAGAAGTGTCAGATGAGGGAGGAAGTTTGCACACCTGGTGAATTCAACATCACAATGCCATTTGGAGGGAGGAAAGAGAGAGAGAAAGGCAACTGCAGAAAAAGAACAGAGCCAAGAAATAGAAACTGGGGAGGAGGAGGAAGAGCAATGAAACAAACAATTTGGAGGAATTCTTGTGTGACATTTCCCGAGATCATATTACACCACGGGGACAGGAATAATTGAGTATTACGGTAGCCTCGGAGTGTGAGAATACGCCACCCCGCGCTTGAATTTTTGTACCTGGAACTCAAAAGGAAACTCTGCACCAGTCACTGTGTCTGTCTGAGGTTTCGATGCCCGGTGTGGCCGCGTTGCTACTCCGCAGACTTTCCAACTGCACGTAACTAAACATTAAGTGGTCTCTTAATGGGCTGTCTTTTCCAAAAAGGCCTTTCTTTAATTTACAATCAGTATGTCTGTAGAAAACACTAAATGATTGCTTTTGCCTATCCCAGCGACACTTTGGCCATTCTGTGAACAGCCCTGTCTTTTTCGGGAGTCGTATTGTTGGAGGCAATCGGTGGGGGTAAGGGAGGGGTTAGTTTCAAAGACGTTCAAGCCCAAGCCAAGCTTGTTAGCAGCAACTGTCACACACAGGGCACCATATGGAGCTTCAGTCCTTGGACCCTAGGACCCACGTATATGTTCTCAGTGCACAGTAACTCACGTGCTCCGACCTCCCTCCACGTGCCCAGGACACCCAGACGGGGCTTGAGTACGGAGCATCACAAACTGCTTCCTTTCATTAGAACATCGGAATTCTATTCGAATGTGTTTTGAAAATACGTGTTTTCATTCATTAGAGTACCAACAAACATAAAGCTTCTGTCACTTACATTTCCATACATCTTTAAACCCACCGGTAGTTTCCTTTAGACTCGGAAGTTTCTGCTCCTGATAGGACCACCCAGCACTATGGTCTCCCATGAACATGAATGTGAGCTTCACAGGAAGCAGAAACCTTGTGTGCCTGGGGACTGCCTGGTACAGAGAAGACCCCCAAATGAATAGATACATCTTGTGATGGTCCCAGTTTTCCTAAATCCTAATGAAAGCTTAAGTGGAAGCTTAATTTTGTTAATTTTGTTAAGTTTAGCACCTGAGAATCCTTTCCTGTAGCCATTCCAATATCCATTTTCATGTCCCTGGGGCCAGAAAAATATTATGATTTTATCATTCATATAATTGTTAGTAATGTAGTTAATGTCTGTTGTTCAGAGACGTTTACGGCAGGCATGAGAAGCAATGTGCTTGGATATTCTTCCAGGTTCCTGGAGAGGTCAAAGCTGGAGTGTCTTCAAGGCAAATACCAGCTCTTATTAAATAACTAACATTTCCTCGTGGAACAAATGCAAATCTGTATGAACCTACAAAAATCCCCTTGGCACTAACGCCATTAGTGTCGTAACTGTCAAAAAAGAACTGAAAAAGAAGAGGACCTAAGGATAAAATTAGATACATTCATGGGTGGAAATTTTCATCCCACAGGTCACTTAGCCAAGAGTCGAGCTCTCCGCTGATGCTGGACAGTTCCCGAGGCTTCATTCTAAGAGATCTTCCCTCCCCAGCTTGAAGTGCTCCCTACTGGAGATGGGGCCACTTCCCTTAAGGGAGGCTTTCACAGCACCTGAGAGGTCAACACTGAGAGATTTCTTATTTTCGTATTTTTACTCCAAATTAGCCCCTTGGATGACCCTGGACAATTCTGATGGGTGATGCCCTTTCAGACATTTTTAAGTGGTTGTCTGGTCCCTCCCGGCAGCCTCGCAAGCATCACAAAGGAGGTCCTTCCTCCCTGTCCAGGCCCTCAGAGACATGTTTAATTTAGCAATTTTAAACAAATTGCACAGACCTGAAGAACTGTGGAAGCTGATGACTAAAGCTTTGCTCTTTGCAAACGTGGTCCATTTTGCCTACTGAGGCTTTCTTGAGATATCAGCCCCTCTAGCCACTTACTCATTTTCTACCTAATTCCTTGGAGAGCTGAATTGCCGTCTTCAGTAAATTCATTTGAACAAATCCATTACCCTGTTCTCTTCTCCTTCTGCCATCATCCATACTAGTTGATTTGCATAAAGCTTTTTTTTAATTCCCAATTATTCTCTTCTTTTTTTAAACTAAGGACCCAATGTACAAGGTCTTTATTATTTTATTACTAAGCAACTTTACCTCACTTGTTAAATGCTGGTGTTTCAGGGGTAAATTGTGCAATGTGTTGGCAGGCCTGTCTAAGTTACATTTTTTTTTTAAAGATTTTATTTATTTATTTATTTGTCAGAGAGAGAGCAGGAGCGAGCACAGGCAGACCGAGTGGCAGGCAGAGGCAGAGGGAGAAACAGGCTCCCTGCTGAGCAAGGAGCCCGATGTGGGACTCCATCCCAGGACGCTGGGATCATGACCTGAGCCGAAGGCAGCTGCTTAACCAACTGAGCCACCCAGGCGTCCCCTAAGTTACATTTAAAAGGAAATTAGGGGCACCTGGGTGGCTCAGTTGGTTAAGCCTCTGCCTTCGGCTTGGGTCATGGTCTCAGGGTCATGGGGTCGAGCCCCGAGTTGGGCTCTCTGCTCAGCAGGGAGCCTTCTTCCCCCTCTCTCTCTGCCTGCTTCTCTGACTACTTGTGATCTCTCTCTCTGTCAAATAAATAAATAAAATCTTTAAAAAGATAATAAAGGGGCACCTGGGTGGCTCAGTGGGTTAAAGCCTCTGCCTTTGGCTCAGGTAACGATCTCAGGGTCCCAAGATCGAGCTCCGCATCGGGCGCTCTGCTCAGTCGGGAGCCTGCTTCCCCACCCCCCCACTCCCCCACCTGCTTCTCTGCCTACTTGTGATCTCTGTCTGTCAAATAAATAAATAAAATCTTAAGAAAATAAAAATTTAAAAAATTTTAAAAAAGGAAATTAAGATCATATTTTGACAGCTTTTAAAAAAAAATTTTTTTTTTAAATTTATTTGACAGACAGAGATCACAAGTAGGCAGAGAGGCAGGCACAGAGAGAGGGGGAAGCAGGCTGTCCGCAGAGCAGAGAGCCCCATGCGGGGCTCGACCCCATGACCCTGGGATCACGACCCGAGCCGAAGGCAGCGGCCTTAACCCACTGAGCCACCCAGGCGCCCCTGACAGCTTTTTTAGAGATGAGGAGGAGGCAATACACATTGCCCACAGACCGAATTATATGGTATGTGGGACAAAAGATGCTACTATCATTCTCAACAACAGTGAGAGCAGGTAGGGGTTCAGAGTGTTTAGAGCTGGGGAAAAAACTACTTGCCCTAATGGATAAATATTTTAGATCTTCCATGGAGAGGACTGGAAGCATGATTTAAAGATAGCAGGGTGGTTTGTTTGGTTACACCTTGACCCCCTTGTCAAGTTTGTCTTTGTTCTTACTTCCTTCTTTGCAAATATGTTTGCAGCTTTAGAAATCCTTATGGTTTCTGGGGTGCCTGGGTGGCTCAGTGAGTTAAGCCTCTGCCTTTGGCTCAGGTCATGATCCCAGGGATCGAGCCCCACATCGGGCTCTCTGCTTGGCAGGGAGCCTGCATCCTCCTCTTTCTCTGCCTGCCTCTCTGCCTACTTATGATCTCTGTCAAATAAATAAATACTTAAAAAAAAAACCATAAAAAAAAAGAAATCCTTATGGTTTCTTCAATGTTGAACAAAAAATAGAGACTCTTTGTGACAAAGGCAAACAAAATGCAAAATAATTTAACCAAGCAGTTAAGCTATAGCTATAGTTTGATACGTATTATAGAATATTGTAAAATCCCTCTTGCATTCTTCCTGTATCTGTGTTCTTGTCCTTTTAGTAGAATGAGTAGAGTCCGCATTAGCTCATTGAGGCCTCTGATTCTGGCTCAGTCTTGCTGGCCAGAGACGGAGTGGGATGATGACGACAAAAATGATGGTAATAGTAACAGGGAACATGGATAGGGCCCGTACTACCTAGCCAGACACTGAGCTAAGTGCTTTACTCCTCACAATAATCAGGGAAATAGAAACTATTATTTTTCCTGTTTTACAAAAGAGGACACTAAGGCACAGAGGGGTGGGATACACTTCATATGGAAAAAAAATCTACTTCCTTATAGAGGAGCCTGGATTTAAACCCAGACATTTAAACCCAAGGTTTAAAGCCTGAATTCTCTACCACTATCCTTAACTACCCTTCTGGTGAAACTGAGGGTCGATTTCACAAATAACAAATAATATGTATTGACTTATGTTTTCTAAGGCACCCGGAGGTCACATCTACTTATCGAATAATGTTGTAATGAGGATTTTTCTACCATATTATGAGCTAGAGATACAGACAAAAAACAAATACCTCCCTCCCACACTACCACCACAACAACCCAATTTGCGTATAAAGTTGAGGTAAAATTAACCAAAGCTCAGGAAAAGCTCAGGATATTCAGAAAAGATAAGCAGAATGAGACCAGACTGCACTTCCACAAGGGAAACTACGGGCCTCTCCTGGCATGAAATCCACTCAAGTTATCAGGGAAACACCCAAATGTAAAAGTTCTAGACCTACTGTAAAAACAAACAAACAAAAAACAAAACAAAAACCCCTGAGCTCTGGAAAATAGTAAATTTGCCAATTTGGATAGATCTTTGCAAGGCTGAGTAAATTACCTAGTCCAATGTCCTGCTGATTGGGTTACGATATATCCAAATCATTTCAATATGGAAGATGGATCCTACCTTTGTCATTACCGTCATGAAGATGTAGAAGAACCCGTCGAAGAAAACACAGGACTGGTCTCCTCTACCCAGGCTCTAGACTCTATCCAGACCACTTCTCATGAGGAGGACAGATACTAAGGAGAGATAGTCCCGAAATTGTAATCTCCTCCAAATACCTAAACATTTTGCTTTGCCTCTTGTCTGACCAGGCAAATGCTGTGTGATTCTTTCTATGTTTCTTTGAACATTTTATCAGCAAGACACTGGAGCCAAGTCCAGTCTTAAGCAGTAACAAGACTTCACTGTTTATTCCATGCCCCATTTCCCCAAAGTCACTTCAAAAATCTTCCAGCGTTACAAAACACACCACTTTTTAATCAATTGGTGACTTTTTAGCCTAAGGGGCGTCCCTTCACCCATTGTATACAATGTATTCATCCTGAGGTTAGTAATTATAACTTGGGCTTGTTTATTTAGTGTATCATGCAGGGGACAAGATACAAACAATGGAGTAGGATTGCAGATACCAGTTAATTGAAAAGCTAGGTCAGCCAAAGGGTCTAAGAATGAAGTTATGGAGCAACATAGTGGGATGTCTCTGTGACACTGTTTGTTGACTGACTGAAATTCTGCATGTGTCAAGTTGATCTTTGGTCCTGTCCAAGTGAGCTTATTTGCTAAAAATACCTAAAATAATTTGTGTTTACTTTTACCCTCAATAACCCACTTCTAACGCATGGACTTTAAACAACATATTATTAAAACAGCAGGAGTACAAAATAATAATAATAAAAATGTTAAACATAAACAAAGAAATAAAACAGCAGGGGTATTTTTGAACGCTCTCAATTTTTTTTTTTTAATCTCTCAGTCCTTTCCAGAGCCATCCAGCAAAATCAAATAGAACGACTACGAACTAGGATATTGGAGTAGCAGAGGCAGAATAATTTTGCCATCAGTAAAGGCACATTTCAGTGGCTTCAGGCCAGAGCTGAGTACCCTGGGATATGAAGCTTAAACTGTTCCCTCTACATATTTAAGAAGTGCAAATAGTTAGGCATTGCCCTGCAGGTCCCATAGCCTGGCTTCCTTCTGGGCATCACCACACAGGACAGCTTTCCTTCACCAGGACACCCCTCTCCTTTATTCTCAGCTGTTCCCCCTCCCCCAATTTGTACTGCTCCTTCTAGCCCTGAAATGATATCGAATGACTATATGGTGATCAGAAATGACCTTCTAGATTGCAAAAATCAAGTCATTTTCAAAACAATAAAACCAATTCTACGTAGTACTTTGCCTTTTATTTTTAAATGTGCATTTTCCCTCTAGTGTTTGGCAAAAAACACTCATTTCCAGAGGCGTTTTCTAGTCAGAGTCACAGTGATGTTGTTTAAAGTTTATTGGGCAGGGAAAACCCACAGTTACCTTTTCAACCTTTCTAATTTGTATTGGATTCTAAGCTCCCACATCTTGGCCCTCGGGCATTTTCCTTGATAAAGCCCTCCTACCTTCCAGTCCAACAAAGACCAAAGACTTTGGATATGAAATTTTAAAGTAACCACTGGAGAAGAGGCTTCAATTGTATTGGCCCAACTGGCAATCTGTGGAAGGCCACATGAATTGCTCAGAGATAACGCCCTGCCTTTCACCTTGCGGTCACCAGTTTGAGTCAAGCAGAGATTAACGGTGTCGGAGGGTTGTTATCATCTGGTGATGGCTTGGGAGCTGATATGAAATAAATTGCTAGTATCTTGCGTCTACTTGCCTGAGGTCGCTGGGTTCAGGCTATTTTAGGGACCAGATCCAAATCTTAGCTGCAATGGTTACTCTAAATGGAACCTTCTGTGCAAAGATCAAATGCTAAATAAACCCATAGATTATGCTTCCTCTTGCACTAATGGAAGATATCCTCTCAGACAAGGTTGGAAGTAAGCTGGGTAGTTGAGGGGAGCTGGAAATGGGCTAGATCTGCGATTCTGAAGACAGGCCTCTGAGTATTTAATTTAATTCTACCCTGGGTTCCCTACAGGTGACTATACTATCTGCCCTTGAATTCCGTACCTGGATGTTAGCATCATGCCCTCCTTCTTATTCAGTAAGAGGGTCCCCCCCCCCAAATCTATCACTTCATCCATCTTTCACAATCATTAAACTTTAAGGAAATGCAAAACCTTTTAACAGAAAAATTTGGGAACCCAGGCATGGTTACTAAATATATGAATGTGCACAAAGAGAAGGAGAGATCCATTCACACTAAATTTTCTCAAGTTTTATATTAGGGCCAGATAATATTTCGTTGTTATTATTGTTGATTGTTTTGCTTTGATTAAAGACGATTTTTGGTTTGAATCATTAAAATATTTGCTTAAATTTTCTACTTTACATTTCATGTGTAGATGATACCAAAAGTAAGTCTTATTTACTTCATTTGTTATTTTACAATGTGTGAAATAGCTTCATGAACATAAACAGGCCTAACTAGATAAGATATACAAATAAAATGGACTTTTTAGATTATTTTGTTAAAAAAAAATCAAGGTTTCAAAAAATTAGGGGTAGATCTAAATATCACTGGGCTGCCATCTTGTCCAGCTTTTAGGGAGCAGTACAGGTTTTCATCTCCAAGTTCACCCTTGATTCACAAGCTATGAATCATAAAAATCAACATCTCTAAATTTGCAGTGGTTATAGCCTTTTTGTGAATTTATTGAAAGCTATAGATGTTCTGCCCACAACCCCCAAGTTAGACCGAACAAAGACAAAAAAAAATTTTTTTTCTATACAATTGAGGGAATTTATCCTCAATTACTCTAAAATCCATCCATAGATAACCATTTCCAAAGGGAAGTTTGAACAACAGTTAAGAATTCTTGAAAAAGGGGCACCTGGGTGGCTCAGCCAGTTAATCATCTGCCTTTGGCTCAAGTCAAGATCTCAGGGTCTTGGGATCCAGCTCTGCATCAGTCTCCCTGCTCAGCGGGGAGCCTGCTTCTCCCTCTGCCTCTTCCCCTGCTTGCACTCTCTCCTCCCCACCAGGTAAATAAATAAAATATTAGGGAAAAAATTGAATTCCCGAAAAGGATAGCAGCTCAGGCATCTCTTAATAAAAGCGTGTATTATACACTCCATACCTTTAGCTATACATATCAAGGGAAAAAGGGAAAAAAGGAGGAAAGCAATGCACCCATTTAAAATGGTCATGAATCAAGATGATTGGTTTAATCATCTCAAGTATTTGTTCTTGAAAAAAGAGAATGTAGGGATGCCTGGGTGGCTCAGTGGGTTAAGCCACTGCCTTCAGCTCGGGTCATGATCCCAGCATGCTGGGATCGAGTCCCGCATGGGTCTCTCTGCTCGGCGGGGAGCCTGCTTCTCCCCTCCCCTCTCTGCCTGCCTCTCTGCCTGCTTGTGTGATCTCTGTCTATCAAATAAATAAATAAAATCTTAAAAAAAAAAAAAAAGAGAAATGTATGTTTGTACCAAGTTCTCCACTTCTCCATCTCAAGATCAGAAGGCCCTATCCACGGCCAATGTTAAGAGTATATAAAGGCTATGCTTTTTGGTAAAGATGATAACAAATAAACTGAGTTCTTGTTAGCCTTCTAAAGCTTCAAAGTGGCCAACTTGGACTAAAATTAAAAATAGAACCTACTTAATCAGCAAGAAGAGCTATTGAAAGAGGCATTTCAATTAGAGACTTGCTTCAATTTAAAATGTATGATATTAATGTGATTTTTCATTCCAAAATTACCTAATTTCATTTTTGGATATGTGTGTGTGTGTAAAATCTCCAAAATATCTGTCCCCCATAAAAAAATTGTCATAGCAATTAAGAATGAACGGCTGGAAATTTGGAACAGAACATAACTCAAAGGTTATCAAATTTGCATGGGTCAGTGGGCAAGAGGGACTCAGGAAAAGCTTTATACGTGCACCCTTGGTGTTCAAACTCAACTCAGTATTCACCCGATAACCAGTGTTCCGGGCGTGTTCGGGCGCTGGGCACGACCCTGAAGCTGTGGGCAGGCGGCCCCAGGCCTCGAGGCATGGATGGGCGCCCACGCCTCGAGGACCCCAGCGACACCTCAAGGGCCCAAACCCTCAGCTCTGGGATCCAAGCCCAGGCCCGGCCCGGGAAGCAGGGTTAATGCAGCTCTAAGGACAAGTTGTCTCGGTGCCCGCGTCTCTCCGCCGCAAGGAGCTGGAAGGAGGAAGTGTGGGCATCGGGGCTGGCTCGGAGTGGGGCAGCGGTGGGCGTGCGGCGAGATGGGCGCCCATGTCGGCCTGGACCCAGCCGCGCTGTGATCTCCCGCTTCGCGACACTCCCACGCACCACCCTGGCGGTCGGACGACCGCGGAAGCGGTGGAAGATGGAGCACGCGGACTCCTGGCCCCCCAGACCCCCCGCTTCCGTGAGCGGCGGCACGGTGCCTGGGGCCCGAGCCTTCGCCTCAGCCTCCTCAGGGGACCTGGCCACCCGGCCTCGTTCCGCGGCGAGCAGCGCGCGGGGCAACGCGGGTTCGAGGCCCGCTGCCGTCGGAGGTACGGCGTGGACCCGGTTGGTCTGGCGGTCCCCCGCGGCTGGCCCAGCGCTCCTCTCGGCCCCTGGAGTCACTGCCCGGGCCCCCGGCACTCCCTCCCTTCTCCGAGGAAACTCAGCCCGGGGGCGCCGCTGGGGCTGCGGACGCCCAGCCTTCCGCACCCTCGGCCAGTTTGCGGAGGGAGGGGGAGGGGCGGAGCCGGGGGACCCCGTGCGGTGCGCCTGCAGCACTTTTCCGGGAAGCCCGGGAACCCGCTCGGGCCCTGTTGGCGCGGCCGCTGCCAGGGCGTCCTCAGCGTCGTCGACTGCGAGCGGCCACGCCCGAAGGCTTCCGAGCCGCCGACAGGAGCGCCCCCGCGAGTGCTCCAGACTTCGGGCAACGCAGAGGGCCCGGGCGCGGGCCTCCACCGACCCCGGCCGCCGCCTTTCTGGCTGCGCTCCATTAAGAGCAGGGAGGAGGGGCAGTGGCCGGCGACCCGCCCCTCTTACGTCTGGAGGGGACCTTATGCCTACAGGCAAGCTTTCCCCTCCCCTTTCCCAAAGTCCTCGCGTTTGTTAAATCCGGTTAAATGAAGAACACCGAAGTCTCCCGATCTGCTGTCGGGAAGTACGCCTCTTCTTAAGAGCGTCGCAGCTAAAATGTGGTTTGGCTGTAAGCTGATAATCAAGGAGCTGTGGTCAGACACCCACTCCAGAACATCGCTATTCAGGGACCATGTTGTCACACACGACGTCCATTAGGCCCCAGTAATCCGCCATCAACGCGTTTTAGAGCCATTTGAATGTCAAGGAGATTTTTATTAATGGCCCATGAGCCTAAAATGTGACTATTGGTTCTCCGAACAGATTTTAACAACTAGAGACTGGGATGAGTGGTTTTTCGGGTTTCAGTGTAGCCTCAGGTCTCTGGAGATTCCAGTTGGGAGATTGGGAGCAGGGCCTAAGGGAGAGTCTTCACCGAAAACCCGACTCTAAGGGGCGCTTTCAGGCCTTTACCTGGGGAACTTAGGGTGGAGGGCGGCAGACCCCGCTGCAGAGAGCAAGGCAGTTCAAGGGGGTAAAAATCAGCAATGCTAGAAACTGGCATCTTATTCTTAAAGACACCTTGGGCTGAAGTGTCTCTTAGTGATGTCAAGTAGACTAAGAAACCCTTAATCCGGAGGCCCCCTTTCCATCACCACAGTAGGCAAACGAAGACAAGAATACTGACAGGGTGGCAGAGGATTCTGATTCTTGGACAGTGTTTTTCCTTGTGCTGCTGAAACAGAAGTCAGTTCAAACTTTGGCTGTTTACCATTATATTTGCTGTGGGATTCTTTTTTGTTTTCTTTGTTGTTGTTTTTCTCCACCCCAGTACCATGTTTCCTTCCACTAAGAACTGAAGGTAGAGTGGGGGAGATTAAGGAATAAAAGTGAGTCATAGACCTCATGCTGTTCGACTTTCCCTTTAGGAGAAAAACAAAATTCGAAGTCGACCCTCCCCCCAGTAATAGCCTGGCCTCTCTGGCCCCTGCAGTTATCTTTGACCAAATGGGTTGGATTTGGTAGGGCTCCTTTATTTGATTTTGCTTATTGTTTGTTTGCAGTCGGCAGCAGGTTGATTTTTAAATATAAAACGCACTGCTTGCAAAAGAGGAAGTCTGATTCACTTTAGAATGGGGTTGGGGGTGGGAGTGAGGGGTGGGATGCCTGCATTGCTTTTGGGAGCTGCTGCATAGTAGAAGGCCTTTCAAAGGCTTGCCTGCTTACTTCTCCTCTCCAGTCACTTCTGCATACAGAAGCTTCATCCAGCTCTCCTATTGGGTTCTATTTCCTTCGAATTGCCTACATCAGAAAAACTGCCCTTTCCAAATAGTGCCTAAATTTTGTTTTGATCAGGTTAAAAACAAAAACAGGTATGATTTCAAGGCCTCGTATTGCTATTAACAGGCAGTTAGGAAGAGATGCTCCAAGCAATCCCATACAATGTGTCTCAATATACCAGAGCACTATGGTTTCACATGTAATGTTAATTCTGTCCGAGACAAATCCCATAATCTGTGCAGTTTCAGAGCCTAATACTGAAAGACATCGGGGTGGGTTTTGTTTGGGGTTTTGCTCTCTCCATCCCAGGGTCTCCCTGTCTTTCTTGTTGTCCTAACCCAAGGGTGCAAATGGGGCGCCTGGGGAACCAGCTTTTATGAGGGCGCGCTGCGCTTACAGGATGCTGCCAGTTCAGCTGAGAAAAACAGAGGTGTGTTGAAGGCGCTGGGCACAGATCTGGGCATGCAGATGCACTGACTGGTGACTGGACGCTTTTGTGGTAGGAAAGGGAAGAACTGTCCTTCCTTAAGGTTTGGAAGGAAGACAGGAAGCCGGCTGAGGTCGTGGCTGAGCCCGACCCTGCGGTCTTTCCATTTTGGTTGTTTTGTATTAAGTCAGCTTCCGTTAGTGTGGGATGCGCCTGACTCCTTTGTTTTTCTCTTTTGCATGATTAAAACATGTCTCTGTATGCAGTAAATCACCACCTAACACTGGCACGCCTGGTTTTGGGTTACAGCTTTGTCGGGGTAACAGCACCGAGGTTTTCACCGGGTGTTAGAAGCGGGTTCAAACTTGTGTTGTGCATGCCGGCTCTGGCTACCCGATCATCCCCCACTTCTGGTTAAGTGGGGGCGGGCACGGGACTGCGGCCCCCGCCCTGCAGGTAACCGGAATGGGCTGCCTGGCGCTGTCCAGGACGCGGAAGGCACCGCTTCCCAGATCCGGCCTCCAGCTTTGGGGCGGTGGAGGCTGCGCCCGGGTCCAAAAAGGAAAAGACAGGGCACTCGGTTAAAAAACGAAATGTAGAAGGGGTAGAAGAAAAAGCTCGAGTCAAAGGTATGAGGGCCCCTTCTGAAAGCCTCAGCTCAGAGCCAGGGACCCCAAGGGAGGGCGGAACACCCAAACACAACTTACCCAGACCCGCTAAAGCACCTGACTTTCCTGGGAGACCTCCGAGGGCCCTAGGCAGGCCCAGCTGGACTCCCTGTCGGCTTCACGGCTGCCCTGCGGCGGGAGCCCCCGCTGTGGCGGAGGCGGCGGCCTCCCCCTCGCTGCCGGGAGGAGACCCAGCGGTCTGCGGCGCTTCCTCCCGGGAGACGAGGAAAGCCAGAGGACGTAGGCCCCCGCCAGGCCCGCTTTCGGCGTCCTGGTCCCCTCTCCCGGAGCCTCCTTTCCTTGGGCCTCGGCTTTCGTTCTCAACAGCCAGGGTGCTCGCCTCCCGGCCGGACCACACTTGTCCTCCACCCCCCAGACTGGGCCGGCCGCGATGTCAACCGGGCTCTCGGCACCCCCCACGCCCGCGGCTGACCCTGAAGCCAGACTAAGGTGCTCGAGGAGGCCGCGCTCTCCCCGCTGGCAGCGCGCACAACCCGTGGCGGCGCCTCAGCCCTGCCCGCACGGCCCACAGCTCCCTGGACCCGGACGCGGCCGGATCCCGCGAGGCCTGAAGAGCAGGCCGGGTGGGGCGGGCCGCGGCTCCGCGAAGGTCCTGGGTTCAGACCCGAGCCGGAGGCAGAACAGAGGGAGGGAGGGAGAGAGTCTCCTGTCGCCCCAGCCAGGACCGCAGGGCCACTAGTGGGGTCGGAGGATGGCTGGCATCAGCCTGGAGTACTGACTTGGGCCTCTGCCCCAACTCGGCCTCCCAGGGTCAGGGATGCGAGTACTTTCCCCGGCTAACTCCGATGGGCAGGCGAGATTTGGAAAAATACCGCTCTGAAAGATCGCCATGGATTCGGCAGAAAGCCCGAGCCGCTCTCCTGCGCCACCACTGCCCACACCTTGGCGCTCAGTTCTCGCAGTCCCGCCCGGGGCCTCCCGGGGTCCTCCACCTCTCGCGTCCAGGCGGTGCCCCACGCAGAGTGGGGACACACAGAGGACAGGTGCGATGAAGGGAACCGAGTGGGAGAGCAGTTGAGGAAACTGACCATTATCTAAAACTCGTACATTTCGATAGCCGAACTTGACTTGATTGAATTTCTCTTATCTGTGAAGCTTAGAAACATTCTCAAGGTGAAATAAGAGGACCAAGAATCTTGGTGCGTAAGATAAAGGTTTGGGCCAACAGATCTTTGTGAGTCAGACTACCCCACCTGACCTCCGTCCCCCCAAGCGAAGATTCTGTTGCCGGTTCAGGTCATTCCTTAATTGCCAAATGCAGTTTAAGTCGCTCCCTGACGCTTTCGGAGGGTGACGTCATTTCAGTACAAGTACCTAAAACACTGGGCTTAACTTTACTAAACCGGGTCTGGACCAGGAGTGGTGATCTGGACGTCTTTAAGCCAGCGCTAGCTTCCCCGCCCCCCTTTCCCTCCCTCCGTTGCCTGCGGTCAGGGAGAATTCATTTCTACTTTGCCGTCAACTCAAAGGGATTTAACAACGTGGTCTGTTGTGCAAAGGTGATGGAAAAATTAGTTTCAGACGGTCCTCAACGCCTTTTTCTGACCTCCGTTTTAGAGTATCGGGAGAGAAACCAAACTGCGTTATTTGCCGAGCAGTGACATGTTTGTCATTATATTTAACGAATTGGGGAAGGAGGGGTTGTCTTTACTGATCCTTTGTGGGGCATTCTAAAAACTGAAAGCAGTGTGAGAAATTATTTTGTATCTGCTTTACTGTTGCTTGAGGAAAGCTGGGGGAGCATGAGACCCAGAAGATGGAACATCATAAAACGAAGATTCTCTCTGGGGCTTCAGTTTCCCTTTGGTGTAGACTACTATAGGAGGACTGTTCTCAGTTGGTACTGGAAATCTTGCCATCAAGTTTTGCCTCAGTTGCTGGTTGTAAAGTACTGCATTTCCTTTAGCAGTAAAACAAAACCAATTTACGTATTTAGCAAGATTATGTAGGGTCAAGAGAGCATGCACAGCCGGGGACAGAAAAATTAGCCAGCAAACAATGGTTGCAACTGCTAAAGTTCATTTAAAAAGTTACAATTGAAGAGTCATTTAATTCTGGTCAAACTCAAGAGCATAGAGTTTAAAATGAAATTAAATATTGCTTTTACTTGAGGAGCACCATGACCTTTGGCTCATTTGCCTTTTCTGGTGATTGGTGTACCAAATACAGGTAGAACTGAAAACAGACCCCCCCCCCCAGCACTTTCTTTAAACAAAACAAAAACAAAACTGACCAGGATGCCTTATGTTCAACTACAGAAATTATAGGTTTTAAAACTTTTCTGAAACTCTTTTGTTCAGAAATCATTTCTGCCTGAATTGCTTTCAGATTCTGATTACATTCCCTCATGTTTACCTCAGATTTTTTTGAAAGTTAAAAAAAGAAATCCCCTTCATCAAATGAGAGAGTAAAAACAAGGAATTCTTGTCATTGTCATTTTCTCTGAAGTACTACAGTTCTTCCCTTCTCACTTAAAAAAAAAAAAAACTGATCTATGTTAAAACCTATCAGTAAAGTGCCCAAGAAATCATTATAGTATGCAGCCGGGAGGGAAAAGCAAGGAGAGCGAGATCCTAATAACTATTAGGATCTCTATGTTCTATTTCAGAGGAGTACTGATAGAAATCACAAGAAGGTTTAGATACCACAGTCACTCATACCTAGTTCATCCATAGATAACACCAAAAATGCTTTTTAAATGAAGTTTGCTAATTTCCTCTCGGATGTAAATAAAACACGTTTGGGGAAGGAGAGGCTGAATGTGGGCTTCTCATCCATAAAGAGTGGTATAAAATTAAACTGGACCCAGTGTTGTGCTAGAACCATTTTAATATAATTATACATATCTGCCAAATCCAGGAAGAAAAGGTTTATGCATATATAACTTTTCCAGTTAACATCTGCAAGCATAAACGACAATGACCTCAGTTTATAAATTCATCAGGGTCAGAGCAATTGACCAATGTCTCTTTACTGCTAGGCTTACCAACAGTAAATTACAGATGAATTAGTGTCCTTTGTTTCTCTTCTCTCACTCTCCTTGTCCAGAGACATTTTTGTTGTAAAGTTTCAGTGCAGCTCACCTCCAGCCAAAGGTAATCTTTTTGATAAGTACTCAGTTGCTCTGAATTTGCTTATAATTATAACCTATTTAATCACAGAAGAACCCCTGCAGAGGTGGAGTTCAAGGTTGCATACAATAACAGGAGATCACAGTTTTGAAGTCTAGCACAGATTAAAAACCACAGATGTACCATTTATATAAGACACACACTGATTGTCTCTTAAACTACATATTGACTCCTTATGAACATTATTTTTAAATAAAGTAGTGCATCTAGGACAATCAGTCGCACAATTCACACAGCCCTGAAAAGTTTTTCAGTGCCAACTACCAGTTGGTCATGAAACGTGAGTGAGCTTGAGACACTGTCCATTCCTAAGATTCAACCACGGATTGGCTAAAACATTGGAACACCTCTGCTTAAGAAGGCTATGTCCTGCCTTCCTTTCCCTCACAATTTAGTTTTGTTTATTTTTGGTGGTGTTTGGTTGCACATGGCTAGAATGCTTTTTAATCACTTTGCAAATCAGGAAAACCAATGATCTAAAACTATGACAGGATCTTAAGTAGACTGGTTTGTCCATTTCAGGTTGCTGGTTGGTAGGCCCCTCTAAGGCCCTTCATTTTTCCTTCTATGCCTCCCGGAACATTGATCAGAAGATGAGTCTGAGCATCATCCCATCTAACTCTTTTAACCAATGCCTGGCTAAAACTGGAATGTCCAGCCCAGTATATTTAAAAATCACCCACAAAGAGGTTCTACAGATCTTCACAAAACCTGGAATTTCCATGACGATGTCTGATCTTTATAATCCAAGCAGTCAGCATTGAAGTTAAGCTTCCAGGAGGCAGTTTGGTCCTTATAATCCAAGCAATCAGTGGTTGAGTTAAAACCCAAGCTTGAAGCTCCATATCCCTGGGTGGAAAGAGAAGCTGGGGACTGATTGAGATGGCTGGTGACTGCATTGGTACCCATGGGGCTGAGTGTGGCCCCTGGTCCAGGAAGCTGGTGATGCATTGGGGTCAAGTAAGATCCACAGTCCATGCCCCCAAAGTAGGAAGTTGAGCCAGCATATCCTTGACTATAACCTGAAGCCTGAGTATAGGTCATGGGATAAGACCTCTGCATGCAGGAAGAGGAGGTGGACAAGGGATCTGACAGTGGGGAGATGGAAGCTGGGCTCCAGATAGACACAGGAGCACTGCTGCTGGAAATGGCCGGGACTGAGGTGCTAGAGGGGGGAGTGAACTGGCCACTTGTTCCACTCTCTGAACTCACTTCACGAGCTGGAGATGTCTTCTTTTTTGCAGGTCTCACTTTGTTTTGACCTCCATTCTGTTGCTGCTGCTGCTGTTGGCGGCACTTAGCTCTCCGATTCTTAAACCATACCTTGAAAGGGAAAGAAATTTCTTTAAGGTGGTTTCAGTAAGGACAAGAATGGCTCCCAGATTACAGATGAGCTAAGCACACAATCTGTCCTGCCACTGAAAACCTATGATATGATACTTTTATATATACCGCTGGAATTTTAAGAAAATGGGGAGGCTCTGTCTAAAAGCACTTCACTCCTAGCCCAGAGTAAATCCTATGGCTAAAAATTTTCCCTCTCATTTTCCTATCTCATATTTCACCTCCAATACACACATACACATAGATCCAGTGGTACAGTGGAACACTCACAGGGGAATACAATGTATCTATGTCTTTCAGAGGGAAACACAAGAAAGGTGAGGGCAAACAAATTCTGTTGTCACTAGCCAACACGAACAGCCTAAATTTAGCTATATATAGCTTTGCTATAAACAGCAAAGTTTATAGTCTATCTTCCAGGGAATAACTGCTAATCACTCTACCTTTTTCTCTCTCCTTTAAAGACTCACAAAAGAAAGCTCCAAGAAGTGATCCTGTTGAAGGAGGAGGTCTGAAAGCCACTATTAGCTGCAATCTTTATGGTAAGTGGAATGACTTGTATATAGTCTGCTTGGAGCTTGAGGACAGACTTCTCTGCTCATCTCAAGTCTGACACTGGAGTCCCTGCCTTCAGCACATGGGATTCAGTTTACTATGTTCACTGGCTTTGTCAATTTAAGCCTCTGACTGCAACTTTGAAGATTCTCATTACCAGCCCCGTTCATGTTCTGCCACGAAGGAGCAGTGTTTGGTGTGTGAGGGGGCCTATCAAAGAAACTACCACCCTTTCCTGAGAGAAACCACAGATATTTTCTGAGCAACAGGTCTTTAACAGTCTTCTCGAGTGAGGTCAACATATGGGTGTGTTAACTGGGCCACCAAGGCTGAGCCTATCACCCATCCAGAGCCTTTTATTTTCTTTCAGTGAAGACCTGAGTTCAAGCTTCACAAATTCTAAAACTTCTTCCATCTTACTCTGAAAAGTCTTTTTCCTGGTTTGCAGTTCACGCTGATAGGTCCTAGCTGAAGTGGAGTCTCAGGGATGTTATGTTAAAGGGCTGAACAATTTCTTTCCAGAGAACTCTGTATGGTGCTTGCATTTCAGAAAAGTTGGGAGATTACTTTCCCTCTCCCGCCTCAGGTCAAGTTAAAGGCGGCGCGGGGGGTGTCACTGAGGATATTGCATTGATATTTTATCTGCTACATGGCTCAGAGCTAACAAATTCTGTTCAGTCCCTGAGAAGTTAAAGACAACACTTTTATTGTGTAATTTCTTTGGTAAGAGCACCAGCTGCTTCCACAGCCTGGCTCTACCATACCCAACTGATGGGTGACCTTGAGCAAGTCATTTACTCCATTTCTTCACCTGTAAAAATACTGGGACTATCCAGGAGCTAAGCTTCTTTCACCCCTAAAAGTAGATGAAAATGGGGTAGGATTTCCACATGGGGAAAAGGAAGTATTAAAATATTAAGTAACTGTCCTTGAAATCTGCCGGGGCTGAGCACCCAAGAGCTCTAGAATTGTGCTTTATTACTGGAGCTAAATCATTGTCTTACCTTACAGCCAGAAGGCTGTCGTTTCTAAGATTGGGTGGGTGTTGGGGGAGTGGGGAGGAGTAATCAGGCATGTGAAGGGGCCTTAGAAGAGTTTAGCGCTCAGTTTCAAGTCTTCCTTTGGTCCTCTTTAAGACCTGGGACTCTCCTGGGTCCTCGACATACACCGTGCTTAGGGGAGGGGTGGCACAGTCAGGAAGAATGGCTCTATCTACGTCTGCCCTACCTGCACCCTGGACTCGGGCAAGTTGATTTTCAGCGCCACCTCCTCCCGCATGAAGATGTCTGGGTACCGGGTCTTAGCAAATAGAGCTTCCAGCACGTCTAGCTGCGCCCGGGTGAACGTCGTCCTCTCCCGGCGCTGTTTCCGGGGAGTGGCTGCGGGACAAGAAGCCCAGGGCCCTTTAGGGTGGGGGAGCAGTTTCTCAGTCATAGGGGTCTCTGCGGGTGCTCCGACTCCCCCGGCCCCCAGTCCCCCAGTCCCAGCACTTCCTCCCAGCCCTGCAACCCCGAGCCTATCAGTGTTTTCCCCACCCCCCTCCCTGGCCTCGGCTCCTCCAGTAAACACTGGGTAGCAAGACACACACCATGCCCCCCCTTCCAGGGGAGGCCCCCC